>PVHY01003530.1:90204-106543 GCA_004024945.1 Uropsilus gracilis | reverse complement strand
TGCAGTAAACATCCGGGTACAGGTGTCCTTTTGTACCCACATTGAGGTCTCTTTTGGGTAGATTCCCAGAAGAGCAATTGCTGGGTCAAATGGTAGTTCCATTTTCATTAGCTTGAGGGTCCTCCATACCCCTTTCCATAGTGGTTGAACTAGTTTACATTGCCACCAGCAGTGTAGTAGTGTTCCTTTCTCTCCACATACTCGCCAAACTTGAGAAATTTTACTATGGACACATCTCTTTTTCATGTTTCAAAGTGCATGTAAGTTCCTTCTCATATTATCTGAAAAATGACTGATCATTCTCTGTTTAATGTAACCAAGTGAGTAGGGGCTTAGGAGTAGCAGATCAGAGGACTGTAGTCTGGCCTGGGCTCAGCCTGTCTCTCATCTTGCAAAGATCTGTTCTTTATAGATGAAGATTTTCAAACCTTAATATCGCTATAACTTTTGCTCTGGACTAAACTGTTTCAGAAATGACTTTCTACTTTGTAAGGTGGTTGACAAATACTGTATGAATCAATTACAGAAGCATCGTTTAATGTAATAATATGATTGTATGTCTATAGGTACATAATTAGTGTAATTAGTAGGTACTAGTCACACTTTTTCTTATACCTCCCATTAACTAAACAGAATGCTCTGGATCTTACATATGAAACAACATAAGGAGACTCTGAAAAAAATAAGGAAAACTCAGAATTCAAGGAATGAATATGTTATGAGTTTTGAGGGTATATTTTTTATCTTGGTATAACTTAGACTCAGTGAATCAATGTCTGTACCCCCCCAAAAAACAAACAAACAAACAAACAAACAAAAAACCAAATGCAATAGCAACTGCAGCAATACCAAAAAAAGTTTGAGTGAAAATCTATTCTCTAGCCTAAAAACTGGGACAGAAGGCACCTAAAAAACAAAACAACATGGAGCAATAACCTCTACTCTAGCCAAATGGCCCAGCAAAGAAATGCATTTCTGTCTCCCCTCTGCCAATATAGATTGAGCGTGGAATTTAAACTTCTACTTTTGCTAGATAAGTGAAGCATCTCAAGCCTTGTGCCAGGATGATGGCAGAAATACTGAGGGGGAAGTTGGCTTACTACCAGGAGGTCACGATCTCTAGCACTATCCCTGGAGACCACAGGGAAGCTTAAACTCTCATTCCTGCCCAGCAATAATGAGGGGACCACACTGCCCCTCTGTCAACACAAAATGGGGAACTGGTTTCCACACATACTTGGTAGTAACAAAGAAGTGAATCCATTCCTCTTCACTGTATGCTGTCGATGCAGTTATTACAAGAATACAGCTAAAGGAGAAAGAGGGTTTTAAATAAAAGAATAGGATGGCACAGTGCTCAAAATACCCAGATTTCAATGGAATATTACTTATACTAAGAAGCAATAAGATCAAAAATTGAAAATGAATAATTTATAAAAGTCAATGCGGAGAAGGTAGAGATGTTAGAAATATCTAAGATTTTAAAATAGTTATCATAAGACAATTTCAATGACTAGTGATGAACATGCTTAGAAAAATAAAAAAAATAGAAAGCCTCAGCAAATTATGAGATGTAAAGACAAACCAGATGGCTGTATTAGAACTGAAAAGATAGAAACCAAAATAAATACTCACTGTATTGGATCAAAGAAAAATGGAGAAAGAGAAAGAAAAAAACAGACAACTTGGAGAAAGTACAATATAAATGACCTAATATAAAGAACACAGAGAGAAAATAGATTGAGAAAAATGGACCAAGCCCCAGGGACCTGTAAAAGCATAACAAAAGACTTAATAATATTCATTTCATGACATTCTAAGAAGGAAAGAAGTTGAAGCTGAAAAAATATTCAAAAAAATAATGGCTGAAATTTCCTGGGTGATAAAATATAAATGCATACAGAATTAAGATGCTTAACAAATCAAAATCAGAATGATCCAAAGAAATCTACTCTATGACACATCATTGTAACATTTTGAAAAGTAAAAACATGTTGAGAAATAAGACCTTACAATGAGAGGAAAAACACTTTGAATACAACCAATTTCTCATCTGAAACCATGAAAACCCATGGGTAAAGTAATAGCATTTTTCAAGTGTTGAAAGAAAAGATCTTTCATTCAGAATTCTGTACCCAATAAAAACATTGTTCAGCAGTAAAAGGGAAATCACATTTCTTAGATAAAAGAAAGCTAAGAAAATTTGTTGTCAGCATACCTGCTCTGAAAGAATGACTAAAATGTAACTTAGAAGACTAAAAATATTCTGTAAATAGAAAAGATAGGTGAAGGAATCCTGAAACATCAGAATATGATTTGCAAAAAAATTAATACAATAGACTTTCCTTCTCTTAATAAATGATTATATTTGACATGATTCTATATGCATGATATTTGACATGGTTCTACATGCATGAGGAGGAAATATTTAGGACAATTATAAGCAGGAAAGTATATGGACTTTAAAGGAGATGTATCACTTGAACTGGAAAAATGATGCTATTAGATGGTAGTGAATTATGTAAATGTAATATTTTAACTAGAATCATTAAAAACACTATCAACATAGAATTATAAGAATAATCCATTAATATATAGGAAGGCAGAAATAGAATTACATTAAATACAAAAAATATTTTTGAATGCACCTATAAATAGCAGATATTGGAAGAGGAAAATAAAAAATACAACTATATTCTTTCTAAAAGAAACTTACCTCAATATAATATAAAAGTTGAAAGAAGTAGGGTAAAAGACTGCCTATGAAAATATTAATAAAAATCAGGAGTGACTGATCACCATTCATCCTTTGAAATGTCATTTAAATAATAGTTATTTTAATAATTAAATTTATAATTATAATTTGACTACTATTTAAATATATTTAAATAATATAATTTGTATAAAATATAGTCCATGTATTTTTATTGAGTTACTGAAAAATGTGTGAGGAAAAATTTATAAAAAATTTACATGTTTTGCAGAAATTAAGAAGGGACACATCCCAACTTATTTCCTGAAGCTAATATTTGTTTGAAGCCAGTTCAAAGAGAATTAAAAACAAAAGCAACTATAGACCAATAACCCTTATTAATATAGATGTAATAATTCTTAACAAAATAATATTAAGTAGAATTCAATATATAAATCTTTATAAGTATTTGGCAGGGGGTTTATATCAAATATACAAAATTGATTTATTATTGGAATATTGATCAATATAATTCACCATACTAATAGGCTGAAGAAAAAACACATTTTCAGAAAGATGCAAAAGAAATTGACAAAATTCGATATAAAGAATAAACATTCTCAGTAAAATAAAAATGTAGGAAAATCTCCTTAGCTTGATAAATAACAGCCACAAGATAAGTACAAATGATATTGCTAGTAATGATGAGATGATTTATTTTAAGAGATTAAGAACAAGATAATTATGTTCTTTAAACTCTTATTTACCATAACACTGGATGATCTGGCATTAAATATATATATCACTAAGGCAAACAAAAAAAAAATAGAGAACAAAAGGCATTTAAATTGAATTAGAGGGGAAAAATAATTTGTAGTAACAATATTACCTATAAATATGATCCTAACAAGCATTTAAAAACTCCTAGAAATGACATATGATTTCAGCAATATCATAAAATACAAGATAAAAAGTAACCCTGGCCTAGATCACACATTTTATGCAAAATTTATTCCAAAATGGAGTACAATTAAATTATAAAATAGAAAATTTGGGTGGGGGGACAGGGTAAAAGTTTTAGGACTTAGGCTCATTCAGGGAAAATTTTCTTTTCTTTGAAAAATATTTATAAAATCCAATTGTTAAACTTAATCTTATTAAAATGAAAAACTTTTGCTCTAAGGTACATATTGTTAAGAGGGCAGAAAGACAAGCAATAGCAGAAAATATTTTCAATCTACATACTTAAGAAAGGACAAGAATATATATAATACATATAAAGAAATATCAAAACTTAGAAAAAGAAAAACAAAAAAAATATAAATAAGAAAACGGGCAGAAGATAGAATTTCATGAGAAAGGACTATAGCATCACTGGCCATCAGCAAATGAAAACTAAAATCACATTCAAATGCCACTATTTACCTATAATAAAAGGCACATTTTAAAAATAAAAATAAAAATACTGATGAGGATACCCTTGTCAGTCTATCTGGTACAACCACTCTGGAAAAACAGTTGATTAAAAAAGAAAAAAAAAAGACTCAAGGGTCAATAACTATTCAGCCCAACAATTGCATTCCTGTTGTCATTAAAACTTAATTATACTAAAAAAAATTACAAATATGTATAGCAACTTTATTTATGATAGTCCCATATTGGAAACACCAGATAGACATTTCAGGGCTATACACTGAAACTTATATGGAATTTATTTATCTATTAATGTAATTTATATATAATATGCTGGAAATAATAGAAAATACACTGATTCATGGTTGCCAAGGGTTAACAATTAAGCTGGAATACGGTAATTGTGGCTTTAGAAAGTCTCCTCATGATAAAGTTAATGTTCTATAATATAAATGTATCAATACTGTTACTCTGGTTGTGATATTTTGCTATAGTTTGGCAGGATTCAGTCTTTGGGGGAAATTAAGAATTATGTGAATGGAATTTCTAATTATTTCTTACAATCTTGGATATAATAATTCCATACTTATTAGTTAATATTTCAAACACAGCTGAAGCAGCTATATTCTAGTCAAATCAGAGTATGGTCATTGTTGCACTGAAGAGTTCTAGTAATCATACAGCAAAAGTTGTGTTTCCTCACCTTACTAATTTACAAAGTGGAATGTACTTTAGTATCTATATTATATATGATTGATATTTCAATTTTACAGGATTGTTTCCAATTTTACACAATTCTATTGTGTTTTTTATCTTCACAATATTTTTTAAGTAGTTGACAGAGTATGTATTACCTTTAGTTTTTTTTCCCCACAAAATAAAATGGGAAGTTAGAATATATAAAAGAACTTACCACATAAGCATGGCTAACAAGTTTCAGAACAGGAGCTGACATTTTCTCTTTGAAGTTCCTTCTTCATGATGCTATATCAAAATGTTAACTGCCTTTTATTCTTATCTCCCCACCACACAGTAATTTTTTTTAGACTGGAACTAGTGTTCCTGAAAGGTGCCATTTTAATATAGTAGTGTTCTTTTCTAAGCGGGATGAGGTCTGCTCTGACTACCTATAAATTTTCTTCAAGTTTTGTTCTCATGATATGGTGACAGTTCTTTACAACTAAGGGCATTCAAGAACATCTAGTAATTTCGATTAAAAATCAAAAACAGAGGATCCACAAATACCCTATTTAACACTATTAAGATAATAATTAGCATATCTGAGGAGGAAAATTGTGACTAATTTTGAAATGAAATATATTCCTTTGTAAAAAAAAAAGATGGCATTCATTCTTAGACACTAGATGGCCAATTTCAAACAAATTTTGAAGAAAACCTTTTTCTCTATCATAGAAGAATATTTTTTCTTATAAATGAAGCAGGAAGTGTGCTACTAACTGGTCATACCGAACAAAATATTTGTTTATTTGGCCACATTTTAGGGAAGCTTCTCACCTTTTCTAGGACCATTAACTTTAACCTATAATGATATGAGCCAGTAGTGGAATGTGGAACGCTTGCTTAGGGGCCCTATATAATGTTTCAAGGAAAGATATTTCCTGTTGAACTCTGATTTACTATGAGTGACTCCAAACCTTCATACCAGTTTATTTCAAATCCACTCATTCCTAGAAAAGAAACTTCCTTTTGCCTGACCTATGACTCTTATTGATCTTACAGTGAGACTATTCTCATTTCCTATTACAATATTCTTTCCAAATATAACTTCACCTAAGTCCCAGATTAATTTTCATCTACATAAGCAAAAACAAGGCACTCAGTGAAGAAGGTTGGGAGACCCAGAGATGATTTAGAACAGGCAGTCATTGACACATTCATGATGAAGGGGAGGTGTATGAAACTAGAACCAACTTGAGATGAACTCAGCAGTACCACAGTGATGATGTCTTAGAAGGCTGCAAAGCAGGTAGACCATAACACAAGAGTTTTACTATAAAAGGATGCAGCTCTTTCAAAACCTCATGTGGCAGAGAGGTTGAGAAAGATAAGACCTGTAATTGTTGATGAGATGAGGAAGAAGCAGGTATAAAAAATATCTGAGTTTCTGGCTAGAACAAAAACTGCAGAGAACAAAGGTGGAAAAAAATCAGTAGGTAAACCAGAATGATTTTAGAAACAGGAAACTACACTTCCTAAGAATCACATAGGTAGAGCTGGAAGTAGTCAGATATACGATTCTGTTGTTCAGAAAAGGCATAAATCAGAATACTTAGCACATAGATGTTTTTCAGAAATTTCCTTTTATTCACCATAAGATAATTTCTGAATCTGGTGTGATAATCATGTAATCAATCATTTAGATGTGTAAGCCCTTAATAGTATGCATGCATTTATTTTCAAAAAGTGTGGTTGGCATATCAAGTATATGATTCATTGGGCATAATTTTGTAACAGATGAGGATATTTTACTTTCATAGACCAGAGAATTCACTAATTTTTTCTCAGGCAACCCTTTAAGTTTCAACCTTGCAGAACTGAATCTCCTGCGTGACTGGCTAGGGGTATGATGATATGAATGGTCTAGATCCTGGGTGCAGATTCTCATGTGATGAATAATAATATGTGAGTTGCATTCTGGACTATGATGAAGGGTCAGTTCTTATTTTTTGAAGGCCTTTAGTGAGAACTTCAGAGAATTTTCCTCCTCAATTGAGTTATTTCACTGTAGACAATATCTATTTTCTTGTGGTATCAATGTTAGCTCTTACCACTTATAAGATTGTTTAAAAGAAGAATTCATGAATTAATGTTTTGGTGTCCTTTTTGAATTCTGCAATTAAAAACAACGAATATGATGCATTTGTGATAACATGGTTGGACCTAGAGGGAATCATGTTAGCAGAGATAAATCAGGTAGAAAAAGATAGAAATCATATGGTCTTACCTGTAGATGGGATATAGAAATAACAAATAAGAGGCCAAGAAAAGGTCAAAATAGGCTAGCAACAGAACTAAGACAAGTAGCTTGGGGGAGGGGGAAGGGGAGAGGGGAGGGAGAAATCAGGGGAGGGAGGAACACAAAAAGATTAAGGTTCAAGGTAATAAGGTGGAGGGAGAACACCAGGCATACAATGATGTTTCACATATATATATATATATATATATATATATATATGCACACATGTATATACATATATACATGAATATGTAAACAACAAAGTGATTAATAAAAATTTTTCATGAAGATGTAAAATATCTATTGTATGAAAGCTCAGTGTTGAAGCTCTATTATTCCATCTTGTGAAGCACTTGAGAATTGATAAATCACTGCTTTTCAAATTGATGTTTTTTTGACATAATTATGATATGCCCTTGAGCTACTATTTTGTGTCTGGAAGAACTTCCAGACAAGCCAAAGTGAATATACCTTTTGTGAGATCAATGATCAAAAATTGGAACCAGGATCTAGGTACTCTGCTCATGTTAAATTGGGTATTTTGATTCTGATTAATTTAATTTATTATAAGAGGACATATGCAAGTTATGAAGGATAAATAAAACTTGCAAATACTTTGAATAAAATGGAGACCGAAATATTAGAGGTGGTCTTCATCATTATTTTCCCTAATCAAATATTGTAGTCATGTCTTCCAAATCAAATTACTTCTTCAGATATTATCCAATAAATTAAGTTATTTAGGCTAAAAACACAAAATATGAAGATAGTTTCTTGAAAAAATTTTTAATATGAATTCTGATATAGTATGAGAAACTAAAGTATCATTTAATGTTATTTCTAGCTATAGGTGCAAAAATTCTAACTTATTTGCAAACAAAATTAGCAGTACATCAAAAGACTATACCATTGTAGTATCGATGTTAAAAATGTATTAAAAGTTGAATTAAAAGTCAGTTATTCATAAAAATAGCAATATAATCCATTTTCAATAAGGTATAATGGGAATATTGTATAATCATGGAAAAAATAAGGGTGGTTACTTAATAGCAATCAGTAACTATTTGAAATATCTAGAAAATAGAAGTAAACAGAAAAAATCTAGCATATTTTAGATATATACAAAGAGTCCTATAACAAACATCACTCTAAACTGCTAAATCCCTTCCATTGATCCAGACAACATGAAAACTAAACACTTAAGTGTTTAAGTCCATCAGTATAAACAAAAAAGTATTCAACTTGTTTTTATTTTTTTCTGGTAATATAATTGTACATCTCAAATTTTCAAAGGAGTTTAGCCAAAATTAGCTAGAATCATTAAAATAATTTTGGAAAAAATGATGGATACAAATATTAATAAAAATCAAGAGCTTTCTCTAGAGTTAGCAGTAATTAATAGTGATAAAAAGAGAATTATTTAGTCCATAATAACAATAAAAGCTGTAAAATATTTACAAATTAATTTGAAAAGAATGGTGCCATATCAAAATTATATTAAGTCCTACTGAAGAAAAATAATTGTGAACCATTACATGGTACTTATTATGAGCCAGGTTTTATATTTACTATTTGATAAGCATAGACTTCTATGAAACAATGATATTATTCCATTATAAGAGAAGGAAACAAATATATAAAGCTGCAGTTTAACTTGCTCTAGAAACCAGAAGAAAGTATGAGAAAGAGGATTTAATTCCAGGAAGTCTGGACCAAGAACCACACCCTAAACCATTAAACAATACTGCCTCTGTCTCTCTTGAGAGGACATAATATCTCAAATGGAAACACTTAACTCTCCGACAATATTAATTCTCAAATTCAGTTATAAACGTTACATTTCTAGAATAGGATCACTTAAGTACAAGATAATTTCAATTCTCAAAATGCATATGGAAAAAGAATGTATGGAATTCCATATATCATGGGTACGAGGATAAAATGATCATACATGCACATGTACAAACAATAATTGAATATCAAATAAAAGGCTTTTCTTTTTTATCATAAAAGGACTAGTGAGGAACCTGAATTTTGCAGGTTTTAAAAAGATGCTTTCATATACTCATAAACTCACAAAGACTTCCTGATACCTTTTATGGTAGATAAATTCTTCATTGTCTAGTCCAACACAGAAAGATTGAAGCTTTTTGCATACTATTTAGGTATTAGGCCTCAGATTTTATTACAAGTTATATTAAGGGAACAATGTTAGCATACTATTTCTAAAAAAAAAACCTACATATATTAAATATACATATGAATGAAAAATATTAGAACACCTATTGTGCTTTCAAAATCTGTATACCATAAGCAGACAGAGAAATGCAAAATTTTATTTTACTTGCCTATGTCATCTGGGCTTATGATTAGGGTCTTTGAAATTCTTATTCATTTTCCCTGCAGTGTGGATACCTGATTACTGTATTTCAGATGTTAACTAAAAGCCCCTAGGGTGTAAATTAAATTAATACATATTCATGTTCTTCTCTCTATAATAAGGTACTTTAATGTAAGTTACAGATAATGAGTCTAGGTAATTGTTATAAGAAATTGTATGAAATGAAAGAAATAACATATTATTTTATTTCTGCTTTAGAGCAAGATTTTAATTAAGTGGCATCAATTAATTAATAAAATATTGAGATATATGTCTGTAAAATTCAAATCTAAGTTAACATTATAGCATCATCTGGCATAAACTATCACTATCTCTCTAGAGTATTGGTGAAACATCAAGGCAACCTAGAGAGATACCTTTAGTTAAGGTTACGTATTTAATTATTTTGTACAGTTCTTATGTACCTCCAAATGATATACTGCTTGTCATATTCACTGGTCCACATCATCACAAGGTAAGTGTTCTGGGATGTAAATTGAGAGCTTAGCACCAGGGCCTTTGCTAGAAAATACTTAGGGGATCAAAACCTAGAACAGGAAAGAGAAGGACGCAGAAAGAGGAGTGCAACCAAAGTTGAACCCTGGGGAATTTTGGGACTGTGGAAGCATGGTAGGGTATGGTGACTCGATAGAGATGCCCCAGTAAGGTAATAAATGAGATTGAATTGCTTTTCTTCACTTGAGAATCCAAAGAACTGACAACTGATGTGCCTTTAACAGCAGCCAGAATAGCTGGGGAAAAGGCCCTCATTCCTGAAAGGGGAAATTGAATGATTCAGGGGTCAGCACTTATGTAATATCCTACATAAGTTCATTAATGTAAGGTTTAGATACTAATTGTAGACTATCAATGTATTCATAGTTCTTAAAGTTCAGACTCCATATGCATTTCTATGTGAAAGAGAAGAGATTCATCCTGTGTGGTATAGATTCTCACCATTTCTGAAAATTTGCTGACCAACCTAGGAATTCCTTCTTTATGAAAAATTCAGGAGAGTACTTTTATACAAGCTAGTGACTTCCAGTCTGATTAGTCTTTCCTGAATTCCCCCAGGGTGCTTGTTTCCCTGTATAGAAACTCACTGTGATTATTTCCAGTATTCAGGAGTGACTACTTTCCCTGCTATTTCTCTGGGATTTTGTTCTTAAACAGTTCAAATGACACTAGATGTAGATTCACTTAAAAAAATTTAATACTAATAGCAATATGTATTTTAAAATGTTTGCTTTCAAATATTGGTCAGTAAAAATGTAAATAATCCTGTCCTGAAGGATACATTTCAAAGATCACTGGTCACTTGAGCTCAAACTCAATTATCAAATGACCTTGCTACCAAATTATTTTGAAATTTGGTTTCACTAAGCACTCCAGTCCAGTCATCAATGCTATGGTTTGTTTATCTGATATTCAAAGTCAGCAGTGCTTCCTGTGTTTTTATTTAGAAAACCTGGTGTCACTGCTCTTTGTTCTAAAAGGCTGTTCCTTGTTCTTGAAGAGACTTTCTTGTGCTCTCCAAAGCATATCTTATTCCAGACAAAGTATGTCAACAGCTGCCTTCGGAGCACCCTCAGAGGATTGCTGATAGCATGAACTTTACAATGTCCTTGGTTGAAGAATGTTTTCATCCTCTACTTCTCACCTCTTCTCATTCTGCTCGCTGTCTGGGAATGAGTGCACCTTGGCTATTAGAGTTGCTACTACCAAAATTTGTGCTAAGTACTATGATTTCCAAATTCTTACTAAGAACTGAAGCATGTTTTTCCATTACATATCTCACCTTCAGCATGCCTAGAAAGACTCCAGGCACCCTGTCTCTGATACAGTCAACTCCTTTTCCATTCTTATTCTTGACTTTGATTAAAACATGTCTTAGCCTAATAGTTTTTAAGAGTAAACTTATATAAGAATCAACTGATTTTCATTTTGAAAAGTGCAGATTCTAAGATTTTAATAATTCTGGGCTTATTGCAGAACTCATTTTTTTTTTTTTACAAGTGACCTTAGAAATTCTGATATAGCAGCAAGAACTTGACTTTGGTGATTTGGCTTCTGTCTACATTTGTAACCCATTTATAGCAACTTGTCAGGTAAGATAATTTTTGAATAAACTGTATAGTGATCCAAAATTCCTTGTAAAATTGACCTCCTTCAGGCAATAAATAAGTCAGAAGTGTTGTTTTTCATCATCAGGTTAAACTTCAGCCAGTGCTTTTTCATGTTGCAGTCAAAAGACAATGGGAAATCTGAGAAGCTAAATCAATTGGCAGTCATGGAAAACTTGCTGAGAATTTGGATTTCTCTAGACCATTGAAGCTAGTCATTCTATAAATCAAAATATAGGAAGGACCTCCATTGATAATTTGGTTAAATTTTAGTGAATGAATACTAATAAATTCAATCTTCCCTATGACCCTAAATTTTCAGTCATTATGTACATTACTAGTGTAATTAAGACATAGCTAGTATCTTACGGGAAAAAAGAAAGTCTATAGAACTAAATGCTGGAATATTACCTATGGTGTGACTTAGTCATCAAAAAGTACATTGTTGAAACATTTCTTTTCATTAGCATTGTGTTTGCTTAAAACATTTTTTCCCTAAAAAGACAATTATTTTCCTTAAATGTTAAAATAATTCTAGACTGTAAAAATATTCCTACATTGCAAGATATTTGAAGTTTAAAATTAAAAACTATTTGTAAATATTTTTATATGAAATATGCATTATCAAATGTTAGTATGGTGTCAAAAAAAAACTTCAAAGTTTTATAGGTATTTTGAAGACCCCTGTAAGACAGAAAATTGATCATACATATAAATATCATGCACAGTTATTTTTTTATGTCTACCTGTCTCTATATTTTTTCATTACCTATATTTATCTATGAACTGTTTATGTAAAAAAAAAGGAAATGAACTATTTTTCTCTGGATTGAGGGTTTATACTTTCTCATCTTTTATTGTAACTATTTTCTAGAATGTCTATTTTAATTGTCTAATTATGAAAAATTATTAAAAATGTATTAGATTAAGTTAGATTAAAAAATTTAACTTTCTGTTAACACATTTTATGTTCTAACATTGTTATACTATTGTTTAATGTCAATCAGCACTCATTCCTTCAATAAAGAGTTCTTGAATGTCAACTGTATGGATAATGGTAGGTAAGGTTTGCAAAAAGATGAGTATGGTGATATTTTTGGTATCAAGAATATCTTTATCAATAAAAAGGGAAAATAGGGAACAAAGAGAAAATTTTCATGTCAAACAGTGATACCAACATTTGGACAGTTGGAGGAATGTAAAAGCAGGGTCAACTGAGCCAACCTGAAGGAACTAATGAGCCCTTGAGGACATTCCAGGTTTCACAGGGGATTTAGACATTTTATGAAGAAAAATATATTCTTGGTTATAAGTTGTTTTTTCAATCAGTCTTTTAGTGGGCAATCAGGCATTCCATATACTTCATTATTATAAAAAATAGCATGATAAAGATCCTTAAATCTTTTTTTTTTTAAGTTTATAGGATCCTTAAATCTTTGGGATCAGTTACTATTATATCATGGTGGAAAAAGATTCTAGAAGTAAAATTGAGAAATTACTTGCTCCTGATATTTTTAAATTTTCAGATACAATTTGCCAAAGTGTAATTTAAAAACATTGACTCACAATCTCATGTACAACAAATGGAAAAATAGTAACTAAGCATAAAATTTATTTTTCAAATAGAAAAATAAAGGGAGTCAAAATAAATTAGTGGGCTAAAATGCATAGCCCAAAATTAATCTAAATGATGAACTAGGAAGTGGAGACAACAAATACACATAAATATTGACATGACTAAATCAAAAAGCAATGTCAAAAAAATGTAGCTGAAATGAAGGGAAAAATGTAGATCAGTTCCTTAACTCTTATGTATTATATGAACTGTGACTCTTCTCATAAAACTTAATTTTACTTTAAAAATTCAGCAATGTTTTAAAAACTGTTTTGAATACATAGCATAATTTTAAGAAAAGATAGGTAGATTTCCCATATACTTCCTGCTCCACATATGTACAGTTACCCCTGTTATTAATATCTCTTGCCAGAGTAGCACATTTGTTGCAATTGATTAGACTACATAACATATCACAATATCCAAAGTTCTCCAAGTTTACTTTGAAGTTCTCTGTTGATGTTGTACTTATCCTATGCATATAATGAAAAATATTCATCATTACAGTGTCATACAGAGCATTTTTGCTGCCCTGAAAATTCTCCATGTTCATGTTTATTTCTTGTATCCACTAATTTTTAAGTATATTTTTTGACTCTTTGCAATTCTTTAAAACCTTAATTTAGGTTGAATATTGTTGTCTTTAAAATATTTTGTTAATTCACACTGACAAGAAATTTGTAAGTAATCTTAAGATTCTTTGCTTTCCATTTCTTTTTCTCATTTATAACTCCATGCAAGGGTGTTCCATTTATCATGCCTTATTTTTACCAAGACCCTCTTGCTTGGTCTAATACAGTATGAAGCACAACAGAGAGAAAAGTGGGAAAGTGAATTCATTATAATGATGAACTTTGATGATATATTAGAGTTTGAGTCTAAAATTATGCCATATAAATTGTGTGGCTTTGGCAAGGGATCGTACAACTTTCACTTGTAAATAATCTTAATACCACCACATTGATTTGCTATGAGGAATACATCAGGTAATATATGTTAACCACTTAGCATAGTGTTTCACATATTTTATATACATAATAAATCTTAGCAATTACTTATTATCTATCAGGTTCCTCAAACCTGTAATAGAACCTCTTCACTTTCTATCACTTCCATCCCCACATCAAGACCACTGTTCCCTTCTGGCCTTAAATGCAATTATTGCTTTAAACACATTTTAATTTCTTGACCAGTTGATCCATACTGCCTCCTCTCTGTCTCCAAGTTCTGTTTACTCATGAGACTAATTTTCTTCTTGTTTTGCAGAAAATAAATACTCCTTGTGATAAATTTCCTTATTTATTTTACTTTACCTTGACATGCCAAGTGAGAGCTCTTAAAAATGATCATCTATATTGTGACTCAATTTTTATATGCATAATTATTTTTATGAAGCCAAAGACTCAGGAAAACAATATCCAACTATGAATAAAGATGTCCTATTAAGGTGACTCTTTAGAGTGACTAAAAAAAAGACAAAGGTGTTTACCTCTGGAGTATAATTGTCAGGATAGCCCCATGCTAGAAGTTTAAAATGGTCTCTTATGCTGGTGTTTAAAGTGCAATAGAATACCCCATATTACTTAAAATAATTCCTCTTCTAATCTGCACCCCATGACTTGATTTTCCTACTATACTGAAACAGACTACATTGTATTTTGTGACTATGTTTTACCAAAGCATCATCTCTGAAAGCATCATTTCAGTGAATAATCATTGAAAGAATTAGATTCTTGGTTTGCTAACTGATCCTTTTAAATAATTTATCTGGTTGATCTAGGAATAAGAGAGGGTAAATCAATTTCAGGATAAATGAATGTGCAAGTTTTGATAGATAAGTAGACATAGGGAAAAAGAAACAGGTGGTAGTAAGCTTTTATGACTGTTACTTTGTTTTGGCAACATCTGGAATATAATATAATAACCACAATCACAACAACATTGAATTCATTCATCCACATTTGGAAATTAAAGGGCTTCTTTGAGAACCTCATCAATTTTGTTCATTTACTCTTCTTGCGTATAGATTGCAAGCATCATCCATGCAAAGATAATATTTATCTTGTCCAATGAAATATTTCTATCAGTTTCTGGTATATAGAAAAAACTCAATAAATATTTATTGACTAATAGGAGTGAGATGAAATGAGAATATTTACTTCCTTTCTCAATTCTGAATTTTTTCTATAATAGCCTAACTTTGTAAATAAATCCAGCTATTTCCTGCCAGCTGATGTTCATTGTATTCTAGAATAATGATACAGTGAACAGGAGGAAGCGTTCACACTGAGCATGTCACTTTCTCATTTACAGTCATTCAGGGCTTCAGTCCCACTATATATTATTTCTTGCCTTGCTGTTGTCTTGCTAGTCTGATTTCTCTCCTATTCCAGATTTTTTATGAAAATTCAAATTAGATCATTTGATTATCCTGGCTAAAACAATTATTTGATTTTAATAGTATTCACAAATGTGAATGTGAAAGCTTCTTAACTTGCCATTCAACAAATTTCATGCCGTTATATATCTCTCTTATAAATATATTCTTTATTTCAGTAATATTGAAGGCTAAATTTCACACACATGTCGTTCATATTCCATGGCACCCACTTTTCTTATGCATGGTACCTTAATTTTATTTTCCTCATTCTTTCAAACTCAGTTCTACTTACTCTTGATAATAATATTGGTATTCCTATTTGGATTTTTTTTTGGAGGGCCATATTTATATATATTTCACATCATTTCAGTCCCTGGGGGTCATCCACCGCCTCCCCTTCCCACCCACTCCAGCTGGTCCCCATTTTCCCCTTGTGCAGTTTCATTTGGTTGACCATATATTAGTGAAACCATTTGGTTTCTGTCCCTTTCTGACTCGTTTCTGCTAGAATGATTTCTTCTAGGTACATCCAGGTTTCCATAAATTCATCAAATTTGTCGTTTTTAATTGATGAGTAATACTCCATTGTGTATATGTACCACATCTTTTTCATCCAGTCATCTGTTCTGGGGCATTTGGGTTGTTTCCATGTCCTTGCAATTATAAATAGTGCTGCAATAAACATCCGAGCACAGGTGTCCTTTTGTACCCACATTGAGGTCTCCTTTGGGTAGATTCCCAGAAGTGCGACTGCTGGGT
>PVHY01003530.1:0-90104 GCA_004024945.1 Uropsilus gracilis | reverse complement strand
CGTGTAAGAGTATTCCTTTCTATCCATATCCATGCCAGCACTTGTTGTTGCCTGTTTTTTTGATGTGGGCCATTCTTACTGATGTAAGGTGGTATCTCATTGTGGTTTTGATTTGCATTTTTCTGATTGCTAGTGATACTGAGCAATTTTTCATGTGTCTGTTGGCCATTTGTATTTCCTCTTTGGAGAAATGTCTTTTTAGTTCTCCCCACTTTTTGATTGGGTATCTTGTTTTGTTTTTGTTTAGTTGTGTGAGTTCCTTGTAGATCAGTGTTATTAATCCCTTATCACTCTTTTGGAGGGCAAAATTTTTTTCCCATTTGGTTGGGTTTCTTTTAGTTTTTTCTGTTGTCTCTTTTGCCGTGCAGAAGCTTTTTAGTTTGATGGTGGATTTATACTATATTCTAGAGTTATGCAACTAAATGAGCTAAAAAAAATCTTAGGGATCAAAATTTCCACCACAAAGGATGATTCATAGACAACTACACACACATACAAAATTAAGTAAAAACTATAAATTCATAGATAAAGGCATTGGTATAAAATTCATGATATATTTTCTATGTATCCAAATACATATTTTCGAATTTTATCTAGTGAAAGCTTATGAAAGTAATGACAGCTGAGTAGCAACAGTTTCAAAGCAAAACAAAAACAAAAAAAAACAAGAACTTAACATAAATGGCTGATACAAGCTGAGTGGATTTACTGTGAGTCTAAAGTATATAAATATATTAAGTGGCAGGAGTCCTCATTTGCACCAGCCCTTGGTAAATCCTTGTGGGTGGTGCAGGGTCCTCATAATATCTTTTTTTTTAACCAAAAACACTCAAAACAGATTTTTAAACTGCAATTCATTCTACTTTGTTCTTTTTTTTGGTCAGAATATTTGGTTTCAGTGCTTTTAGATTGAATATGGGCATTTTAGAGATAATTAAACAGAATTTGAGGTGGAGATATATTCAGTAAAATATGGAGCTTAAATAACAGTGATATTTCATTTAAGGTCACTATTATTAAGGTAAGACCCAATCCTTAATGTCATAAGAAGGATAAGACTGAGATACTGTGAGAATCTGAGCATGTTCTCATGTCTGTGATACCTTACTGAGTGAGAAGAAATAAAATTGGAGACATACAGAGTTAGAAGTTCACTGTGTAAATCCAAATGTTGTACAGTAATTTCCCTTAATTTGATAATAGCCTTTAATCACCACCAGAATCATCATCACATTTTGTTCATTTTTTATAGAGGAGAGATGGGACTACTTTTTAATTCTCATATCTATAAATGGTTTTCATATGAAAATAATTCTGGCAAAACGTTAAAAATATTTTGAAGTATTATAATAATTAATATAAATATGTCCTCTTACTGGATTTTGCAATATTTGTAAGATGTCCACTTTTTAGAACATTGTGTCTATGAATTTGTCATTCTAAATGAATAATTTTGCACTTCATTTGTATTTTTTATTATTTGTATTATTTATTATTATTTTTTGTATAATTATTTTGCAATATCTATTTTTTCTTGAAGAGGGTCCTTAAGTTGTGTAATTTGCATCTTAGTACTGGGTTCACACCATACCAGATTTTAAGCAGGAAATACATAAATTAACTCTTGAACAGTTTGTTGTGTCAGATAGAAAATGGTCTGACATTGCCTGACGTATACCAGAAAGTGCTTGAAAGTGCTCCTGCTAGCCTTTACTGGGGCCCTGTGAGTGTCAAAAGGACTTAGTTGACTAAGACATACTGACTGTGTTTATATACATAATACATACACATCTATGCATGTATAACATATACTACCCATATATATATGCATTTACACATGTACACATATGTAATATTTTGTAGAAAAAATAAGAGAGACATACAAAACAATGCACATTTGAAAGTCATTTCTCAGAAAATTGATAGTAAAAAATTTTGAGGAAGAAAACGATTTTCTTGGCCTACATAAAGTTCCTGTCTTGACTTAAAAATTAAAATGACTGGAAATAACAACAGGTAAAAATTATGTAAACTTACCCAATGTGAGTTTTACAGGTCATGGAACCTTCATAAGGAAAGCAAGACCGAAAGAGCCACTAGAATTAGTATTTTTCAACTAGGTTTCACAAGGAGGGCAGTCATATAGAAATGCCATAGGTTAAAGAGTTGGAAGTAGCAGAAGTAAACTGGATGAAATTGGTTGGGATTCATCATAGAACACCTTTGTCTTTGGAGCTCCTTTCATCAGGGAAATGCAAGGAAGCCCCTCAGTGAAGGTTTTCAGACCTATTCAGTCACCTTCCTGATCTTGACAATTTCTCAAAATATTCTAGGCTGAAAGTATTCAATCTGCATAAGTGCCACATTTTAAGGCAATGTGTTCTGGATGCTCTCAGAGGGAAATTCTTAGTCTTTCCTATCTGAAAAGTATTTCAGGGACAACAATAACATTATTGGACAAAGCCATATCCTACACAGAAATCCCCAGCTAACTATTGAAGAAGGGATGATAGAATGAGAAAAATTACCAGTTTGTGATCTTAATGGAAATATCAATCCATTCAGCGGTGGTCATGGATGAACACTGATGAGGGACTTGCCAAGCTGGAAATGATGCCCTGCTGTGCATTTTCTTATCACATCACTAATGTGCTTTTCTCACAAAGCCTTTCTTCAATCTGTTTCTAGCTCTACTATGTTTTAGATAACTTTATCAGTGTTTTGCCTTAATTCCCTGCATCTAAGAAGGGTTTGCTAGTCCATGTAATTTCTTTTAACAATTCAGTTGAATGGGGCTGCAAAAAAAGTTTGATGCATGTTTATTAAAATCCATTTAAAGTTATAAATGGCTTTTTTCTCATTTATGCACAATTAATTGCTCTAACTTGCCTTCAGCATAGAGAATCATGCATTACTCTTTGGCTTTCCCCCCTTAAGAAATTTCACTGAAAGCCTCTATGGGTAGAGAAATCTCAAGAGAATTATTAAGAATAGAAAGTCCCCATTATTTCCCTGAGAAACTCTGAGGACTCAGCAAAGTCTAGCAATGGCCTTAATGCAATGATATTCCTTTCCTTCCTGAAGAATAGTTCCTTCACTAACTTTCCAAAAGTTAGTGATACTTTACAGAAAAGAAAAAACAAGACACACACATACTTAAAAGTCTATCATACCTAAGAAAATAAATTTAATAAGAAAAATCCAAACCTAATCATGCTGCTAAGATTAAGAGTATTATACTAAGGCATCAGGTCAATTCAGTTTCCAGACCCTTGTCTACCACTAAATGGTTTGAAAATTGACAAATTGTTTCTCATGTAAGCTCAATAGACTTATTTTAAAGATGTGGATCATGGTATTGTCTGCTCTATAGAATCGCTGAGATGTGCCAATGGCAATACATCCTCATTTACATGCTCAGCATCCAGTACATGATAGCTCTCAAGATTTTATTATTTTCATGGTATAGCAGTATTAGACACTAGTTACTTCTTGCTTATAAAGGAAAAATGTTTTGGGTAGGCTTAACAGAATTTGCCAGTTTGCTTAATAGAATGCTTTGGATGCTTATTCAAAGCACAGATTCCTGGACCATCTGAATTTAAATTGGGAGTTGGGAGGAGCATTTGAATATTTATTTCACAAGCACTTAGGTGGTTTTTATGGTCAGAATAGCTTTGGAAATGGTACTAGCATGTGTAGAACTAAAAATTTGCTGATTATCATCTTCTTGTACTTTGTGAGAAGCAACTTGTAGCATTAAAATGAGTACCAGACCTAATCCCACTGTTTCTGCAACACAGACAACCATGACCACATTTTGACACATATTTCCTAAACTTTTATTTCTCTATGTGAGAGAAATTATGGGTAGAGTATAAAGAGGATAGAAAGAAAAATGAATTGAAGTTAGAAGTCAAAGATAGAGAACTTCAGAAGGGTCTGACAATGATAGTGTTGACATAAAATGCATCTATTCACGTACCCAATTCACATTTCATCACTTCTTTCACATAACTATATATCTAATGGGTTATCACATGTGTGTTCTTGTAAAATGTGCATTATTTTATGTGCAAGATATGCTATTTATGTTAATGATATTATAATATACAGGTTTTTCTGTTATGTATTCACTAAAACATGTTCTTAAGACTTACCTGGCTTTTTAACATACATTTATTATTCTCATTACAACAAAATGCACTCCACTTTTTGCTCATTCACTTAGTATTGGGCATGCAGGTTACCAGCATATACAGTGTTGCATATATACCTTTGAGTGGCTCATGGCATAAATTTATTTTATGTACACATCCTATCAAATATAGGGTGAGTGTGTACTTATACTATATGCCAGATTGCTCTTTGAGATGACTGCATTAACCCACACTTCAAACCAGCAGGATGCCTCCTATATCTGCAATTCTTATATCCACAGTTGATCTTTTTCACTTTTCTAAGTGACACATATTTGACAGTGATATATTATTATTATTATTATCTTAATTTGAGTTTCTCTGAGCGATTTGAATCTCCTTTCATAATCTTAGTTTTGGGAATTTCATTTTTGAAAGCTGTTTGTTGATATTCTTCTGCAAATCATTCTCCTGTGATCAAATACTCCTTGCTTTCAAAGAGGTAGCAGTGGGTAATTTTAAAGTCTGTTTTCTAAAGTTGTGGAATTTCACTTTTCTATCAATATTTACATCTGAGAGACTCTTATATAACCTAGTTCATAAAAGTTCTTTCTCAGAGATATAAAGTTGAAAATAGAGATTGTATGAGCACAATAAGTGCTTCAGGCATATCTTCTTCTGGAAAAATATAACGAAGTATGAAAGGGAATGTATAATTTGGGGTCCCATTAGAGATGATAGGGGAGAATAAAGTATTTTAATGATACTAGGTCACCTTTAGGTTGCCCAGCAGCATGAATGACCTATGCTATCACATAAACAGGATTAAGTATAAAAGTCTAGGAAAAAAATAGGTACCCCGCTCACATCAACCTGTAAAAAGTATTGTTGGAGTTTAGTATTAAGTAAGAAAGACTTTTAAAATAGTTGAAAAGACTTTAAAATGTCCTTTGGTGATTATAAATAACTAAACCCAATCCAAGCATCCAAGAAAGAAGTTCAAGAAACTATCTCTCTGCCAGTTTTATAGTCTACTGACCAAGAAAGGAAATTTCTCCAGTGTTCCATAAGCTTTATTTCATCCATCCATCACCTTGTCTTCTGTGACTTCTTTTAGCATATTTATCCCTGCACCAAATATTGTCAATTTAGTAACCCTAGATATTTTCTATGTGACTTCTCTTTTCTATTAGACCATTGCCTCTCCAATTTAGGGTCTTACCATCAATTATATGATGAAGTTCCTCTTTTTGCTTCAAAGATCTGCCTCTAATGCTACTTTTCTTGGATATATGCTCCATAATTTGGTCACTGGGATGCAATTAGATTGCAAATGTGTAACTTTCATGCCCACACTTTTCTAAAGGTTTCCAATTCTCTTCAGCATAAGGCACAAACCTCTTTAAATACAGGGAAATCTTCTAAGTCATAATCTTTTACCTCTTTACCCTACTGCTCCCCACTAGCAGAACTGAATTGATTTTAGCTCCTACCTACACCAGCCTGCTTCTCACACCTGAGTTTTGTTCATCTTGTTCTCTACCTGGCTAGCCCTTCCACTCCTCTTTGCTTCTAGATTAATCTTAGTTCCATGGAATCCAGGTTTAGGCTAATCAGCCTTTTGCTCTTTCTCATACAGGCTGAGCTAAGTTGTTGTTTGTTTTTTTTTTAATGGCAACCAAAGTACCAATGGGAATTTCAATTACTCAGGTTATCAGGTTATTCATAAATTTTCTCTTCTGCAAGAAATAATGATTTATCTTTGCATAGGTATTAAAATATTAACAGAGACATGCACAATCTCAGAAAGAGAATGGTTTTGAACTAACAAAGCACTTTAATGGTTGAGGGGATTTTAAGAACAGAAATATCTAATATTCAGTTTTATAGTATTTTTTCAGCTGCCCAATATAATTGTGCCTGATGCCTCATGTCTTCATAAAGCACACAACTAAAATAGTCTTGAATGAGAAAACTTTATTGAAGACTGTTTAGAGAAACAGTGTAAGGAAAAAAATATCTCCAAGGGTCACAAAATACAGAGAAAATATAAATAATTCAATAGAAGTAGGAACTTTCTCTTGGAGAAATATAAACTTTAAAAATTTCCAGAAATGTATAGAATATATTAGATTTCCTTCTGTAAGTAATTTGATGTCTGAGTCAATTTCAGCTTAAAAGATAAGGAAAAGAATGGCAAAGTGGAAGACTAAGAGAAATTGTATTTTGTGCTATGAGAAAGTAAAATGTTAAATTAAAAGCCACAGAAAACAAAGTAGCCTAGGTAGAATATATTTTTTCTATAAAATTAATTTATACCATCCCATAACATGACAAAACATTAACAGGTGTCTCTGACTGCTGTATTTTACTTTTGCTTTTTGCAAGACATTTTTTTATTAAAACAACAACATGCTTTTTAAAATAGAAGTTCTGTATTGTCCTCTTCCCCTGAATATTAACAGCTACTTAGCTATTTGTGTTTCAGTAGTGGAAATGTTTGAACCAGTCCTGATAGAGAGTTATATGAAGTAACTCTGGAAAGTTTGTGGAAAAATAAATTAAGCAAGCAAGCACTCACACAGACAAATGATCAATGATTGAGTGGAATGCCCTGTTCATTCAGATCTCTGTACACTCTTGAAAGCAAGGCATACATTCCAATTTTTAGTTTAAAATAATTTCAGATTTAGGAAAAAGTTGCAAAAACATTCAAAACTTCTAGTATTTCATTTACTTTTTAAATGCTTTACTAAAGCTGTCATAGTTAATAAAATGACTAAATATTCTTTTTTTATGATTGCTTATTATTTGAGTTAAGAGTCAGAAAATAATACTGCTATGGTATCAAAAAGATAATAGTTCAAGATTTAATCATTATATTGTTGATGTTTGCTTTCAAACATACTACACACACATGGTCATTCACACACAAACACATACATTTGCACTTGGAAAAAGGTTTGACCCAATATAAATGTTCTGGAAAATGTTTGGGGAATGGTTACTACCCTCTTCCCAGATTCATTTTCATTGCTGCAAACTAGAGAAAATGTCTTCGGTGCCATTTTCAACCTTTACAAAATTGTCTTCATTTCTGAAGTCTAGTAAGTGCTTTGTACTTTCACAAAAAGTTCTCAGTTTTCACTCCCATTGTGTCCAGGTGTCCTTGCTCTCCATTACAATGACTTTGCTAGTTTGTTTCTAGTGAAAAATTATTTATTCGGTTTCATTCTCTTAACATTTTATACTCCTCTGGAGATAAGATAATTTGGACAAACAGACTCATGATAGCCCATTCTTTCATTTTAAATCATTTTTCAATTGAGTCCTCTTCTGCTTCACTATTTACACATTCACTAGTGTGTTGCGCTGATTTTGCTAAAAATATCTCTCAAAACTATGGCCTGTTCCTATAAGCCCTACCTTTAGAATCTTATTGCTGTTTCCTTTAGTTCATCCAAAGGCTTGCAAATGGGTCTCCTGTTTTCAAATGCCAGTTCCATGTCTATAATTGAAGAAATAGATCATATATATTTAATATATTTAATGTCTATATGATATTCTCTCTGATAAATACTACTTATCAGTGTATCTATCTGGGCAATTTGTTCTCAGTATTCAAAACCGAGGCTATTTAATGTATTCCTTGTGAATAGCACTCTCATTCTAAATTATCTCTCTGTCATGTGCAGCATTTCTCCCTTTTATTTAAGATAGTAGTTAGAGCATCATATTATAATTATTTACCAATATATTACCAATAATTTTGAAGATGTCTTCTTGGTAGTGAAAGAGCCACCATGCAGTAGTTTTTAAATAAATGGTTGGGGAATGAAATGATATAAATTAAAATTGAGTTTAAGTACAAAATTATTAAGGAACACTCATATTGGAATAATCTATAGTGGTAATATACATTTTCCTCCAAAGATTTAAGAATATTACAGAAGTGTTTATTGATAAACATATACCTCTTCTGCAATGACTGCCCATTTTATGACTATATTCACTTTCTCTTCCTCATGCCCTGATACTGAATTTTCTCTGAGGGTTTGACCTAGAGGGTTAGTAGACACTTTCCAAAAAGTACTAAAAATGAATATTTTAGAGTTCACAAGCTATTCCAACTATTTAGGTCTCCCACAGTACCTACAAAGTCACCTAGGCAAAATGCAAGTTGCTACGTGGTTCTGGTTCAATAAAACTGCACTTATAAAAACAGAGAGTAGGCCAAATTTAGACCAAAGACTGTAGGTCACTGACATTGTCCCCTCTTCTAGATTTAGAGTTTATGTTAATACACAGAGACCTCTTACTGATTGCCAAAGAGGAAGTTTGTGCTAAGCTATGGTACTCAAGGCTTTGTGTGGTTGTGTTATGTCCTTATAGGCATACTAAAACTTTTTATTACCACCTATTTACTGGTAGAATTCTTTAGGAGGCTTTACAGTTGTTAATCTCATTGGTATTTAGGTGATGATCATCCAAGTAGAGTTTCTCTAGTGGTCACAAATCAGAGATGGTGTCTTGAGATTGCCACAGATATCTCTGGAGAAAGTCCTGAACTAACCACTGTCTCTAAAAAGAGATTTCCTTTCTCTCAGCAACCACACTTGCCAAAGCTCCCCCTGGACATCAGGAAATTAGGCATACAAAAGACATCCAAGAGTTTCTTTTGAATCTTGGTGTAGAAGTAGATAATTGACTTGTCATATATCCAAGAAACTATAATCAATAGTAATAGTTTTGCTCCTTCAAAACAGTGTTTTCCTTTTTCAACACCAGTGGTCTCACAGCTGAAGAATCATTTTGCTAAAAGTTTATATGTTTTCTGTAAGAAAATGCTGCAGAGAAATTGTTTTATAAAATAAAGAAAAAATTAAGATGTGATAAATATTTTAGAGGCAGGTGATATTTTAAAATTGCATTCAAAATGTTTTTTAATGGAAATGCAGACCATGCCTCTTGCAATGCTTCCCTTTCAAAGTGTTCTTCAAACAGTAATGAAGTAATTTTAGCATTACTTATTTTAAGAGTAATAAAGACTGCACTTAGTAACTGGCAAGATATGGCATATTATTAAAGAAGAGCAATAAGTACAAAGTTAGAGATGCAAAAAAGGTGGTATTATTCATTTATATGTCTTATTATCAAATTCAATTTTAAGGTACAGGATGAATGATTTCAGTAGCATTTGTTTTAATGCATTTGTGTAGAAATAAATTAGTAGTTGTAATACCTTGCACAGAATTGCTGAAACTTTTATTTCACTTGACCTACTATTTCTATGTTCCTCCTGATGATCAGCATCCAGATTCCCTTGCCCTGTCTTACCTCTGAGGAATGAAGTGGTTTTTATAAAATGCTCTCCTTGTGCATCACCTTTGCTGTCATCTTGCTTCATGATCTGCTCCCGCCATGGTGAGAGAGCACCTTCTGAAGCAGCACCTGCCAGGGAACAACTGTTTTTGGAGATCTCAATGTGACACCCGAGAAAACAGATGAGCGGAAGAAAGATGGTCGCTTTATCTGGTAGGACACATTAAAGGTAGGCTATAAAATCTTGTGAGACACTAAGCAAAAGTATGTGAATGAGGAGCTTTAGGTTTTAAGTTAGATTTCACTGTGGTCTTTTCCGCATATATGCATGATGTTAAAGTTTCAATAAGTGTAATATTCCCAAGGCAGCCTTCATGCTGTGAATTCTTTATAAAATACAATGCTGTAAATAACTTGGAAATGCCAGTTGTTTTTCAGTAAATATTCACCTCTTTAGTGGAAAAAAATCTCAAAATATAAAAAAAAATAACTGAATTTTGGGTGGACAGCATCTGAATAGGAGATATTTTTCTGACTGTGGGACAAACTCCCAGCTGGGTAAAATCAATACTGATGGTTATTTGCTTTAAAGAAGGATAATATTATTTTCTGAGACTTATTAATGGTTCTATTTCAATGTTATCTGAGCAGTATTTGATTTTTTTAAAATTAGAGATAGTGACTTCTATTTTTTTAATCTATTATTTTACACCATTTTTCTCCCTTCAGGTGTACTCCCCATATTTCTCCCACCACCATAGTTCCTATGAATTATCACCATAGTCTCTTGTATTCTTCAGTTTCTTCTTTTGATCTTTTCTCTCCCTTGCTGTTTGCCTCAAGACTATGGTCAGCTTGCACATTTTGTCTTTTTTCCTTGGATCTTTTCTTCAGTTGTCTTGTGCTATTCTTTGTCCTTCTAACTAATTTTGCTTAGCTTAGTCTCTTCCAACTTCCTTCATGTTGCTTCAGATGGTGTGATTTTATCTTTTTGTTTGTCAAGTAGTATTCCACTGGTGTATATGCCATATCTTCTTGATCCGCTCATCTCTTTGGTGCCATTTAAGTTGTTTCCATAACTTAGCTATTGTAAATAGTGCTTCAATAAACAGAGGCATCTAAGTTCCCTTTCAAATTAGTGTTTTTATGGAGACTTTAAATAATCAAAAGAAATATTTTTAAATGTTCACAATAGCTTCAGAAATTATTTTAACTTTAAAAACAATAGCGGTCAATAGTTAGTGTGCCCTTTTACATATGATAAAGATATAAATAATTGGTTAATTTCCACAATAAGTGTTCTGATAGAGTACATTTAAAACTGTTGATTCTTTACTCTTTAAACATTGATTTATTTTAGTTTTCTATAGTATTTTCACTTACACAATTATATAAAGGTTTATAAACATATTTTTAAAGTATAATAAAGTATAATAAAGCACTGTGTCAAATTTGCAACTGAAGGAACTGGAGCAAAGGTAATGAAATCATTTCCTTATTTATGTAAATGTGAACATGTAATTTGTGTGTGTCTTGGTCCACTAGTCAGAGCTTTCTGATTTCTGATCTGTAAGTCAGTAATCTATGTATGTCCAGTAAGGAGTAAAAGTTTGAGTTGATGATGCAGTATGTAAGTAATGACTATAAACCTTATAGTAATTTTTATCAACAAAAAAAGGAGAAAATATATTCTTCATGGAAATTTACAAGTATCTCTTGTTGCTGTACTGTCATTCTTCCTTAGCAAACACATGTTTATTCCAATAGTTTTGACTCAATTGTCTCAATTTCCTGGGGGATAGACCTAGTCTTTCCTGTTTTTGATCTGTACCATAGCAAAAGCAATAGACAGGTCAGTTTAATGGATTGAAATCAAAATCATCTAGAAATTCAGTAAGTTAGTAAAATTCTCATGGGTAAAACTGAAGATGATTGCCTTTCCTTTCTTTCTATTCTCATTATAAAGGCTTTTTTGTGACTATTTTATTCATGAACTTGTTAAAAGATAGTGAGAAAAAATGGATATTTTATGTGCATGTGCATTAAATTTGTGGGTAAAGGAAAAACGAAGTTTAATTTCTCTAAGATGCTTATCAGACTGGAGAATAAATACATTTTCAAAATAATATAAAAAGAAAATAAAAACATATTAATCACTTATGACTATAGTTTAATCATAAATGAAAACAAAATGAAGAGAGTTCTAGAAAAATGTAAGTTCTTCAAACTGGGGTGGGGAGAAACACAACCATTTCAGAATTTTTGATTCTTAATTCACTCTTCACCCAAAAGGCAAAGTTAATCTCAGATGTTATGAAAAATGCTTACGGAGTTCTAAATATCAACCTAAAAAAGCAAATAAAACTCAGCAATTTGCTGGTAGATATGAAAAGCAGATTTTCCTAGAAAAGTTCTGAAAGAAACCAATCAGAAATGAAAATGATGTCTTCCTTGGGAGGCTTGTAGCAGAAAGGGAAAAGGTAGTATGTTACCAGAATACCATAAAAAATCTGGCTTAGTAAAGGAAAATGAAGGCACAGAGTTTGATTCAAGAGTTTGTTGCCTGATGAAGACATTGGATTTGTGATTGATTCCTCTGAAAACAAGCCTTCATCCCTATAGCATTTTAACATTTCTTCTCATTTGCTGCACAGTTATGGTGTCATCCTAGTTACATTCGTTCTTTTTGCAACTGAGTTCACAGAATTAACAAGTGCAAGTAAATTAAGGGCATTGCATTTAGACTGCAAAGTCTGTTTTCACATCCATGGTTCACATTCCAATTCTTTTGAACATTGACTTCTAAATACTGGAGTGAAATGCCATTGAAGAAGATCCATGTATGTGATTGGGAATCTCTGACAAGCCTTCAAAAGAAATGGGTTTGCAAACAAAGGGTCTGATAAAGCCAAACTGAGAACTAAGCTAGAAACTTGACTATAGAATAGAGGTTCTACCAGAGGGGGAGAGAAGAGAGAACAAAGTGAGGCAGGCACACAATGGACTATGATGCTAGACTGTGGGCATTGGGTGGTGAATATCATGTGTAACAACACCTGAAGGGAGAGATGCTATGTTTCTAAAGCACTAACAGCATGGTAAACTGAGGTAATAATAAAAATAATAGAAAAGATCGGATTTGGCCTGAGAACAACTTAAGTCATTTTTAGCAGCTCCTGCTCTTGGTTGCAGTATGTGAGGTACCCTCCTCTTTCTGTTCATGTGCTGAGAAAGCTAGTGTTGAGCTGAGTCTGTTTTAGTGTGTTTGCTGCCAGGGATGCATTTGGACAAGTTCTGAGGTTTCCAGTCCTTTGGTCCTATTACTGAAGAAAAAGATCCTGCCTTTATTATTTGTTCAAAGTCTTGTGGATGCCCTTGGATATACTTTAGATAAGCGCGAATCAAATCTAAGGAACTTTTGAAGTTTGCTTGTTAGTCCACTCAAAGAAAAAAGAAAAAAGGCAATTTCCATATGAAATTGGGCATCACTTTGCAGCATATTATACTGAGACTCTTGTGTGTAGCAAATTTCAAGCTGTCAATCTTCCTGAGGACTCCCTGAGAAGAGCTTAGTAGTTGTGCCCCAGAAATGGGCGGAGTATGTGGACTTTACCCTGGGTAATGAAAGCCTATTGTAGGAGGACCTTTCATAACATAATTTAAAAGCCTTTTAAAGCCCAGCACCTCTACTGCTAATTGCTAGGCAAGGCATTACCATCAGAGACTCAGACTGCTCTTTAAAAGGTTTTTAAATGATGGTGTGAGGAAATAAAGCCCTGTCATCTGAAAGCTTTTTCAAATGTGCTCTTCTTCCTTATGCTGGAAGCTTTAGTCTGGACTTTGCACATAATGAGACTGTGAATGGCTGGTGAAAGTTTGATGCTAGAGGTAGGAACAATGAATAAGGGCTAAAGTGAATGAGGGCTTTCTTTGCATTGTGTGTAGCTTGCATTAAAGTGAAAAAGAAGACTTCTGGTTATAGCATTAAGGCTAGAAACCCGAGGTCAGCTTTTTCCTTACTTCCTTGCTCCTTTAGGTTGAGCAATTGGAGGACTGAAGAGAAGACAGATAATTCCATGATCTCTTAAGGAAAGTACAATATATGATTCAAAAAAAGAGAGCCCTCAGTAGTATGAAAAGTAATTCGTTGTGCTTATATGCTAAAAATTTTTTAATTGCATAATAACATGAATTTTCTGTAATCTTTAATGTAGATTTTTAAAGATTTTTTAGTTAAGTATTCTGAGAGCAGCTAAAGGATTTTGGTATTGGATTAGTTGTCACCCTCATTAAGTCATTCAATGGGTAAGTTAGATCCAAATAAACTTATTACCATCATTTGCTTCATGATAGTTGTGATTCATGAAGACAGGGTCCTTTTAATAAATGTTTTTGTCCATAAATATGCAACACCTAGTTCTTTTTTCTGTCATCTATTTGTGTGTGTGTGTGTTGGTTTAATTTTTTGAACAGAATTGAAAATACACCATAGGGAGGAAAGTGATTGTCTTAAAATATGTCTTATTCTAAGCAGATATAGGGACTGTGGCTTTGTTATTCCATTATTAAGATGTTAAGAACATTATTTACAATGTTCTTAATGATCTACCATTTCTTATATTGTTTGTGCTGATTATTGAATACCATTCATTTTTTTCCCTTTTGGAAATAATATATTTACTCCATTTATTGCTGCTAGCCCAAATATAAAAAGAAAGTCTTTGACTTGACATAGTAGAAAACACAAATAAAGCAATACCAGTCAAATACAAATAAGAAAATATGCGAAATATAATTCTTAGAAGGTAAATATGCTATGGGCCAATATAGTCCTTGTGGTTAAGTATTAAATTAGCTATGTAACTTTGGCTACTACAGGCAAAAGGCAATGTAAAATTTCTAATATGTGATAGCCCTGCTACTAAATAAGGATAATAGATTGATAAGTTCTATGTCTTTTAAGTTCATGAAAATTCAACACTAGACTCAGGTATACAAAGAAAATGATTGTTCCCAAACAAAGAAAATTTTGAAAGGCAAGATTGGTTAGTTTTTAAAAATCTGCCATTTTATAAAAATGGAGGCCAGTTGAGTTATGGTTCTTGTCAGAGAACCTTACATGTGGAGAGCTAGTGTCTTCGAGTTATTAAAAGTAGCGAGATGCCTCAACAAAATAAAACTAAAATGCCTACAGTTCTAGTAACTATCATGTGTTGTTCAGGAATTGCTATAAAGTTTTGTTTTCTCTAGTAAGCAGTCCCTCCTTAAAAAATAAATAAGTAGTCTAGATGCAGGACTTTAATATGAAATTGGAATAAATTGACTCACTCTGATACATTAGAATAACTGGATCTTGGTAGCAGTTTCTCTAGAGAACATAGCGGTGGACTGTGTATTTTTCCAACTGTTTCTCACAGTATAAGTTACTTCTCCCAATCTAAGACCATCTATTAAAAACCATAATTCCTTTTTCTGTGAGTAAAGGGTCCACACTGCCATATCATGAAGCAAATGGAGATGCTTGACCGGATGTCAAGTGGGTCTTTATAGTACTGTCTGAAAAGTATGAACACTTTCTTTTCAAGTCTTAGTCAACTAAATATGCTCATCAGGAGATTCAAGATTGGTCCACTGTAAATGAATTGGATTTTTGAAAATGAATAAGATCTTACTATGTTACTCCCGGTGGTAACTGTGTTTTAGAATTCGAATGGAGATGTCCCTTCATTTTTTGCTAAACACTGGCTATTCCAAGTGTCCTGGGCCACAATTGCCAGCATTCAATGAGGAGATCAGAAACTTCTGTCAGTTAGGACAGAAGAATGCACGCCTGGGGATTACAATAAGTTGTTTCAAACACAATGTGTTTTTTCCTTGAGTAGTTGAGATTCTATCTTCTTAGTTAAATTAACAAGATTAGATCCTTTAGTTACCTATAATCAAAGTACTTCTTCATTTAAAGCTGTTTCTTCTTATCTATGTGTGTTCTCTCACATTATTTTATTACTGTAGATTGGTAAGAAAGCTAGATTTATAGTAATGTCTACCATATAGTCCTATGTTAATGTTGCAGAAAACGGTGCCCCCCAAAAAGCGCGTCTACAGAAAAATAAAGAATAACTGGATCTTGGTAGCACAATTTTTAGACAAATATTAGACAGACATTTATTAGCATAAATATTAGACAGACATTCCTAGATTTGGAACTGCTGTGTGGGTAGAAAAGGCATTCTTTATTTTGTCCATTCTTTATTTTTATATTTATTCTTAATATGGCAGAATTCCTAGTAATGAGCTATTTACCATAGCATACCCATTGGATTATCACAGTGTAGTTAAACAAACATAGGGTTTAGAATCAGAAAGATTTTGGTTTTTTTTATAGCTGTGTGACCAATGAAAATGTAGGTGATTAGAAAAATGTATATCTAAACTACAAATAACATTTAAATTACTTTGAAGTTTTGCAGTATTAAATAAAAATATATAAACTATCTAATATCTTTAGCAAAACTCCAAATTGTAATGGGTTCCTCTAGTTGAGTTTTTATAATTTACCATAAGTTTATTGAATTAACATAAAAGTAAAATCCCTAAATAAGTTTTACTATTTGTTAAAATGACCGGCAAATTGAACACAGTGATTTCCTCTGACAAATGACATTGGAATCTGGTGGGAGGGAAAGAGTGTTTGCTTTGTTAAATATTCTATAATGCAGATAGGAATGTTTGCATATAAAAGTGTGCATTACAGTCATACCCTATCTTACTGTATTTTATTACTGTTTGTAGATACTCAGATTTTGTTTGGTAGTCCACCTGCCTGACTGCCTGCTTGCCTTTCCTCCCTCCCTCCCTCCCTCCCTCCCTCCCTCCTTTTCCGGATTATCAAAGTTTTGTGGCAACCATGCATTGAACAAGTCTATAGACAAAGTTTTTCTAAGAGCATGTACTAATATCATGTCTCTGTGTTACATTTTGGTACTCTTGCAATTTTGACTACATTAACTATACCCATATGAAATGATATTAGCCACATAGGCAGCTCCCACCTCTCTCACCTACCTCAGGCCTCCCTATTTTCTGATACACAGCAAGAGAGAAATGAAACTAGTTCATAACCCTCAGTGGCTGTGAGGTCTCAATGAATGCTCTTGTCTCTCACTAGAAATTTAATGCTAGAAAGTATTAAACTTACTGAGGAAGATACATTCAAAAATTAAGATGCCTAGGAGGAAACCTAAGAAAGGAGGAAGAATATCTATACAAAGAAAACTATAAGGTGTTGAAAGAAATAAAGGGGACAAAGAAAAAATAAAATAAATTCCTTGCTCATGGATTAGAAGATTTGTCATTTCCAAAATGGCCATCCTTTTGTTTGATTCTTGTTTTTTTTGCATTTCTCACATTTGAGACAGATCTTACTCCAGATTGTTTATTGTTTATTTTTTTTAATGAAAAATGACAAAAATTTGTCATATGTTTACTGTATTTAATTTCTTAAAATGTTTTTCTTAAAATTTTCTTAAAATGTTTTCCATTGTCTGTCTATTGTTTATCTAACTATTCATCTATGTATTGGTTTTTCCATTATCTGATTATCTGGCACTGCCACATAGCGTTGTATGGGGGGGGACAGAATAAAACACAAATAATCAAACAAAACCAGAATACAACAAAATAAATCACTCTTGAGTGGGTGAGGAATGTTGTAAACCAACCCAAATATGCTAAGTTGTCAGCCAGAATCACCAGCAGGAAGAGGATTCTTCCTTTTTTTTTTTTTTTTTTTTTTTTTGCACAATGGTACTGATATGTTGGAAATTTCCTCATAAGGCCTAGAAAGATGGATTTCCAGAAGGGTTTTCTTCCATCTTTTTTTCAATTTATAGTATAGTGAAAGTTTTCAAAGTTATGAAGGATACAAATGAATAGTGCACTTAAGAATTTTATGTCTCAAACAGCATTAATATGGGTTAGGATTTTGCTAATTTCTTAATGATTTTTAAAATTTTATAATTATTTGTACATATCCCTTGAAGTTTGTGGTTATGCTGCCTATATTTCACCTTTTTTTTTTTCCTTCTATGTTATGTCTGTAGTCCTGACTGCTTAGAATATGTTTCAAATATATCAGGGTCAGAATGTAGATTCTGTCTTCCTGCATCTTAAATCCACACCAGATAGTAAGCTGAACAAGAGTTCATCCCAGTAACAGGAGAGTGGAAGCCAATCCCAACCCTACTAGTAGTAGGCAGCCAGTCCCTGTCCTTTAAGCCAAGCTCTTGGTCCTTAGGGTATGGGAGGTTTTACGCTCATTTTGAAAGTTTCTTATCATACTCGTATTTTTTAATCAGTTCTCATTGTATATTTTTTACTTCTTTACTTGGGAAGCATATTATGCCAGTGAGGAGCCTTATTGTTACCTTAAAAAAAATGCCTCTTTTGAATCTTCTCCATGAATTAAAAAATCTTGTTGGACTAAACCCTAAAATGAACAAGTCTTTATAAGTGCTGTATAGGATTTAAAATGAAGCTATGCATTTGATTTTGCATTTCCAAGTAAACCAAATGTTTTCACGTTTTACATCATCAGAGGAGTAATACCAAGTATGCTACTTCCTAATGACAAATGACCTTCAGCCAATACAGTCTGAGTGACCCATGTGTGGAAACTTCCTTTTCAGCAGTTTCCTAATAAAAGAGGGAAGGATGTGGACATTGATTCCTTACATATAATCTGTGGAATTCTACAAATGAATTCCCTTTAATTCATTTCAGGGCTGATTCATTTTGTCTGCATGACTTTAGTGCCATATGTGAACATTAGGCCTCTTAAAAAAATGATGGGGGATAATAAATGCTTTAGGAATTTGTTTTGCTGAAGTGAGCTCGCATCAAGGGAACATATGGTGAAATATATTTTTAATTACTTTTCAACAATGTTAAATGTTTTTTCCTTATTTTCATATTTAATGCTCTTGATCAAGCTTCCTAAAGAGTCTTCTCAGAAAGAACATGGCATTTTGCATAACACATCACTAATTTTATAGGCTATATATCAATATGTATAATGAAGACTTTTACTGTAGGACTCTTAGAACTTTATTTATAATCTTTATGTCTTCATATGGAAAATGACATTATTCTTTCTACCCTTCCTAAACTAAAATATTGTCATCATTAAAATCCCCCCATTCAAATATGGTATTTTTTCAGCCAGCAGAATTTAGAGGTAAATTGAATGTTTGGGATGAAGGTTACCTTAAACACGAAGAGGATATTGAATGCCAAATATTAAAGATTTACCTTTCAACCATACCCTGCTCAGATTATTGTTTTGGAAGTATTATGGCAGGTAGGACATATGTTGATGGACTGACCACTTGGGGCTTTCAGTTTTCAGTGTTAGTGGGTTGAAGTGGTAAATGATATGTCTGCTGAGATTCATGTCACAAAATGTCCTGTAGTTCTGATGCTTCCTTCCATAAGTAGGCATAAATTATATTAGATGAAATACTGAAGGTGACAGAATGGCTAAAATAAACTTTCATTGTGTATAGTCATGTATATATTAGAGATCAAGGTGAGGTTAGGTCTCCTTACCCACATAGATTGCTCTCACAGGCCATCATTCTTTCCACTGGAGATCAGCTAGATGATGTTCCCTACATACTTTCTGTTGCCATTTCCATTATTAAAGAAAAAAGAACTCAGGAAAATATTGACCAATGCTTTATTTGTCTTTGTATTTATTCTTGCTTTATAGTGTCCTTTAGTTTCCAGGAATTGAAAATTATTTGTTATCAAAAATGATGAAGGATAAAGAATATCATTTTTAATCATTAGCTAGAGTACTTGATGTCCCTTTTAATAAAAAAAAAAATAGGAACACAAAACAAAGGGGGAAGACCAAAAGAATAGTTTTATAGGATTTGTTCTGTATGCAGGTGATATTTTCACATTTGACTGTTCCACATGTTTTTATTATGAACAAAATTCATTGAGGAGTGGTTGTGACATGTAGTTAAAAGACATCCTGAACACCTGAATCAACAACAACCTGGCTTATCCTAAGAATAAAGAAAAGTTTTTGCCAGAATTTGTATTAAAAACATGGTAGGATAAAATTCAGTGTGTGTCATCTGGATCACAGACCTCATCCTTAGTTTGCCTTCTCTTGACGAATCATATTAAGATAATCTTTTATGGTTCAGAAGATTTGTGTTCTCCCTCTCACACCTGACTCAGGCAAGTCAACAAGCAGCAGCCAAACAGGGTCAGCCACTTGATCTAAAAATCAGAACTGTATAAGCCTTAGTCATAGTTCAAGTAACAAGCACTATGGGCTCCAAATTGACTCTCAGCCAAGCAGGTATGATATGTTGGACAGGGTTTCATGTCATACTTTCTACCAAAGATTAGTTATGAGAGGGAGAGCACAAAGCAGAGACAAGCATTCAGACATAGAATTGGTACTTGAGATTCCTGTGTCAGGATATTAAAGCCATTCAACTAGAAGGGCATTTTCCTTACAGACTTCTAATGTCTGAACTGTATGGGTTGGAAAGCACATTACATTTAACCCCATTGGGAATATTAGGTGTCCTGAGGTATTTACCTTGGCTGCTGTTGTTATTCTGGGTTGACTATCAGTGTAGCTAGTCAATCCATTAAACCCATAAAGAAGTCACAAACCTGCAGCAGCAAGAGGCTGAAAAAGCATGCTATACTTGAAAAATGTTGATTTTTTTCTCAAAATATTAGAATTTAAAAATGAATGAGAGCTTTATTAAAGGGAACTTAGAAGGAGTTTTAGAGGGAGCTTCCCTCCCTCCCTCCCTTCTTCCTTCCCTTCCTTCCTTCCTCCTTCCCTCCCTCCCTTTTTCCCTCTTATCTTCGCCAGGATTCCACTCCCAGGCTGAGAAGCAAAGTACATTTATATTTTGACTTCTCTTAGGTGCTCTATTTAAGAGATCCCAGTACATTTCCTACCTCCCATGTGCTTTGTGTGCACCCTATGACTAGCTCCTGATCAGTGCTTCTTTCCTGATTCTCCAGCTTCTCTCCTGTCAGATTGAGACAATCGGGTTCTCCCAAAACAGTGTGAAGGCATTAGTTTAGAGTTTACACAAAGAATTTAGAAATAACCTTCTCTTCAAATATCTCCTATTCCTCAATGGGCTTCTTCGCCATGCTTCTTCAAAAGGAAGCGTAATGGTTGCCAACACCCTTTGTTCCTTCATTGCTTTTGGATTTCAAACTTGGCTATGAGTTTTTTTTATTGAGGTGCATTTTAAAGATTTGTGTACATTGTCAAAAGACTTCACATACTGTTTTCCAGCTGTTGTGTGTGGCTTCTCTTGGCAGTTCCTTTCTTTTAATCAGCTCTAGTACTGCCTGCCTCCTGTTCTGTGCTGCTACCAGAAATAGCCTACTCAACAGCTGGTCTTTAAGGAACAAGACTGCTGATGATCTTGAAATGTGACATCTATCGTGCAGGTAGAAGAACTTTTTTTTTTTTTTGCAACTTGTAGGTATGCAGGAGGGGGTTAGCTTATACTGTAAGGCTGTACATGGCCCAACATCCAAGTAACTGAAACTGGCTCTGAGAACAGTTTAAAGATAATTGCTGGGCTCATCCAAGCTCCAGGAATGATGCTAAATGACACAATACATCTATAAAAGTTGATATGGAGTCCAGTATAGATTAAACAGTAAGAGAAAGAAATTTTAGCTGATTCCTACCTAAGCAACAGAATCTTCAAAATGTGTTTTGGGGAGTGGAGGACAAGGTATTTTTATTTTTTGTTTATGTTTTTAAATATAAGCCTCTTGGAAAAAAAGGAATACTCTTACTCTGCTGGTGGGATTGCAAACTGGTCCACTATGGAAGGCTGTGTGAAGGATACTGAAACTACTGAAAATGGAACTACCATTTAATCCAGCAATTCCATTTGGGGAATATACCCAAAGAACACAAAAACACTAAATAAATGAACACCTGCACTTGGATGCTAATCGTAGTGCTATTATAATAGGTGGGAATAGAAACAACTCAAATTCCCCAAAACACATGAATGGATTGGGAATTTGTGGTATATGTACACAATGGAATATTATTGAGCAATTAAAAAAATTGACACATGTGTGATAACATGGGTAGAGCTAGAAGGAATCATGCTAGCAGATATAAGCCAGAAAGAAAAAGAAATACTGGGTGATCTCATGTATATACGAGATGTAGGGCAACAAATAAAAGGACAAGTAAAATTTAAAACTGTCAACAGAACTGAAGCATAGAGCAAGAGAGGGAAGAGGGTAAAATTGGGTGAGAGATGGGCACAAGAGATTAAGATGATGGCTTATGGGAGTGAAGGTGGTGGGAGAACCCTGGGGAATATAGAAATGTACAAAATGTGTGTGTATATGTGTGTGTGTGTGTGTACTCAAATAAAAATATATTTAAAAAAATCTTTATTAGGCTTTATAGAATCTTCCAAATTGAACTGCATATCAAAGAAAATTGAGGCTATGGGGTTTCCTAAAAAGACATAGAAAGGTTTTTGGTTTATCATCGAAAACACATTGGTCACTTTTCATTCTTGTCTGTTCCAGACTGCATTCTGTATGGTATTAGCTCTATCAGTTACTTTTCAGGACACTGCACAGCTATCATAGAAAGTGACTAATGAAAGCTTTCTACTTTGAAATAAAATGCCTTACAAAGAGAAAGTTGTAGAACATGTCATTTCCCTCTAGAATTCAGATATAGAGGGATATCTGGTCCTGTGTTAAACAGAACTGTTTTCGTTGTTTAATGACTGTCTCCGGGAAAAGAAACATCCATAAACTCTTGAACCACCATGATCATCATCACTCCCACTATTCTTAATGTCATCTCAGAAATTACGCACAACCCTGTCTCTGGGTAGCAACCACTAGAAGTTTGACTTTTGTTGCCAAGACTCCATCTCTCATCAAACCAATTACTAAGATATCTTGGAAATGGGCTGTCTTTTTTAAAAATTCTCATTAGAAAGTAATAAACAAGGTTCCGTTTAGATTTCATTTCCAGTTCAGCTGTAAGAGAAAATGTCCCATTATGCCAGCATGGTGATTCTCTGGTCTGAACACAGTCTCCAGCCAGTACTGGGTATACAGAGTATGAATTTTAAATGTTGCTGCTTACACAGATAGCCAGAGGACCCAGTCAAGGCCTGGCAGGGGTCAGTTTTGTCTTGGAATTGAGATGCTGAAACTATACACCATGGCAACTGAACCCAGGATCATTTTGAGGCCTCTGGGCTGTGTCCTGGTTGTTTTTAAAGTTTATAATTTGCAGTAAAAGTAATTTTAGTGTTTTCTGGCACAGTTTAACCACCAAATTAATGTGGGAAATACAAATGTGGATTTCAGTATTAGGAAGGGATTATTTTTCAGAATCACAACAGGCATTGAATTGAAATCCACAACTTTTGATTTTCACAATGAATGTTTGTCAAGCCTAAGTACAGTAAAATTGCCAGAGGGAGAAAATACATGGAACTCCCATCATGAGAAAACCCGCCAGCACAAGTACTAAATAAAAAGCTACTGATCCTTGCTGACAAAGGCTATCACTGCCCAAACTCTCTAGTAGCCCTGTCTGGATATAGAAGAAAGATCCCATCAGACAATATGGGAAGCTATTTGTTCCGGTAGTTATTTATTTATGAATTCTCTTCTAGTGTGTCCTCTATAGGCTTAACTATAAAAATACAAACTTAGACTTATAGACAAGATATAACACTGGTAAAAAGAAGAAGCAAGTCACCTTTTCTGTTAAAATCTGTCTAAAATCAGTTATATGTCACATGTGATACAAAATGAAAAAATATTAAAAAGGTGGCTATTTTAATACTATCTTAATAAAGTCCTGAGGGAAATTTAACATTCTCTGAGACCACTTTCAAATGTCCTTCATTTTGATTTTGATGACAATTTATGTTGGTAAGAAAAATATCACTATCTGTTGCAGGAAAATGGTTGCCATACCCAAATTTAATGATGTAAAGGACTCTAAGTGGGTAAAAATGGTCAGGGAGTGGTTTTAATAAGTGTGAGTGTAGTTAAAGAAAATTTTGCAGTCTGAATAAAATTTCTGAATGCTTAATGATTTTAGAAAGCTCTTTACAAGGTTGATGTAGACAGCTGCAATTATCTGTCCTTTACCACATTGTGAACTGAAAATGAATGTACTTTCTTAATTGGGTGAATAGTTTATATTCAGGTTTTTAGAACTACTTGCTTCATTTTTCTTATTTTAATTCAAATACCAAAACATACCCTCCTATCAGTTACTATGTGAGCTGCAAAAATCAAGTCATATCTATTTCAAGGGCACATGAAAGTCTATACATGCTTCCATCCTTTCTTGAGTTGCTGTCCCAACCAGAAGTTTAATAAGTCATTGAAATGAAATAAAATGAACATCTTAGATATAAAATACAAATAGAATCTCTGGAGAGAAGTTATATCCAAACCTCACTCAATTTACTTTAGTTATATGTCTATTGCACCAGTTAGTTCCATTTTAAGATTAACAACTATTTATGCTATCAGTTGTGAGTTTTTAGACAGGAAAATGCCCGCTTACTTATAGAAGACATGAGAACAGTGTCAAGAAAAAATGTCTCCTAATTGGACACATTCCTAAATATAACTAGTTGCGAACAGAATTACCTTTCTAGGGAAAATACAGACTGACCTGTAAAGAAAAATCTGTGGTGAAATCAAATAATAGAGAATAAGAATAAGATTTTAGATTTTTTCAGTAAAATGCATATCGAGCTCAGCTACTGAAACAACTTGATTAACCATAAAAAAGAGCATTTCCCCACTACTATTATCCTTTTATATACATTTTCTCAGAAAGCTAATTTCAGACCATTTTGCTTGAAATTGTGCTGTCTTGGAGAAATATTTCATACAAAGATTCTTCAAAGTATTTTTTCTTTAAATGCCAAAGCACAGGTGGAATAGATAGATGGTTTACATAAAATTTAAAGTGAGCCAAGAATAGGCATTTTGGGTAAAACATCTAATTTAGAAACTTATGGATATAAATATTAAAGTTATTCTAATAAGACTAGAGAATGAAAAAAGCAGAAGGAAAGGAAAATGGAAAGAATGCAACAGTATACTTTTCTAGCTATCATATTCCTTTTGTTCTACATACAGCTAGTTTCTTGGTGAAATAATCACAGTTACCATAGAAGATACATAATGCACCTATGCCACAACTGTCAGTGTCATTTGTAAAAATCATTTTTGATGGTTATCAATTATTTCACTTACTGAAGTCCCATGGATTATGTAACCAAACCTCTTTTCTTGGAGACAGAGTTGCTTCTAATTACTGATAATTATAAGTTCTGTTGTGACAATCATAAAAAGAATATTTCACTCAAATACATAACCAGTGAGATCTAGGAATTTAATGGCATGTAACATTGGGAAAGTTAATTCTTTTAGCGATTTCACTTTTTAAATAATACATTGATCTTTGTCTTTATGTGGATTGTGTAAAGATGAAATATGCAGCTATATGTGTATATATTTTTTAAATGTAATTTTCCAAAATAAATACATGTGTGCCAAGGATAAATCTAGTAGGTGATCTATATAGGATGAAGCTTATTTTTTGAGAAGAGGATTCAGTAGGCAAGTATCTTTTAAATTTTAATGGGTAGTAGGGTTCTCCACTCATTCAAGAACAGTAATTGACTGTTAGAAGTCAAAAGAGGGTAAAACAAGATTAATTACTTTCATTGATTATGATTTTATACTAGAGTCATTCATAATTTAAATGATGAGAACTCATAAGATAATAACAACTTGTATGTATATATCACTTTGCTATTTACAATGTATTTTCACATATATTATCTTATTTTTTAAAGGCTGCCTGTAGGCAAATGCAGGTATAATCTATCTTAACCTATGCAGGAACTAAAACAATATTTTCTATACAGTTTCTAATGCTATTGAGTGGTAGAGATGAAGTTTGAACTAAAATTTTAAAATATTTTATTCTAGTATAGCATCTAGGACAGATAGAATTTGCAGTTATATATAGTATAAGTAAATCTTTAAGTATTTTAAGATATTTTTGTGATAGAATGCATTGTTTTTACAAAGCTCTCAATTCCCAACACAGATGCATACCCATGTACACATAGCTACACAATCCTCTTTAGAAGTTCAATAAATCAGAATTTTTAATTTTACTCTTTAAAACATATAAAAAATAATGCACAAAGAAGCAAATGCTCACTATTACTTTTAGCAACCCCCAACCCCAATAAAAGCATCTGTTCTTCTAAGCTATTCAATTTGAGATGCAGAAGTGGTCACTGATGTTTGAATTGGTTTTACTTAAATCCCTAATAATATTAAACATACTACTAATCCCCATACAGTTGAAAACCTACATTATACTTTTAACTTTTTGTAAATTTAACTATTTAATAACTGATAGTTTGTTGTTGGTTATAATGTTACTAATAGCATAAAGAACTGATTAATATATTTTGCTGTTATATGTATTTAAATTGTATTTTTATAATGGGAGCTGAAACAAAACAAAGAAAAAAGGCAAGAAATTCTAAGGAAGTTAAAATGCATCCCTGATTCTGTATTGTATTTACTGATACCTTAAATTTAAAATGCTCATAAGAAAATCCAAGTATAAGGGAACATATCCAGTATAAAATTTTCATGACTCATTAGTGAGTTATATTTTTTGGGAAATAACCCTTTTATAGCCTGCATTCATTACCTACTGTGCTGTAATAAATTACTCTCAAACTTAGAAGTTAAAAAAAAACAAAAACCTTTTATATCTGAGTTTCTATGAATCAACATTCTGAGTACAGCTTCCTTGGATGCTTTAACTCAAGGTGTCTCATGAAGTTGCACTTAAGTTCTTCTCATTAAAGTTACAGCCTGATCTTAAGATTCTCTCAAACTCACAGATATCATTGTTAATATGACTCATATTTTTGCTAGGTATGTAGCTCCACAGTATTACCTCATCAGGAGGTAGTGGATATCCTCAAGTGTGAGAGAGTCAGAGAGCAAAAAATTCTCAAGGTGAAAACCAGTTTCTTTCTAATCTGTCTTGAAAGTGACACCTTTCACGTTTGCTCTACTTTACTCATTCAAAGGAAATCATCATATACAATCCACCCCAGAGTGAACAGATCACATAGGCCTGAAGAACAAGAAGGGGTGGGAGGTGCTAGGCCACTGGGAGCCATCTTAGAGGTGTTAACCATGTATCATAAGATTGGTTTTAAAATTTTTTGACACGCAGAAGTATTTATGCATTGCAGTCCTTAAATATTATGGCTACTCTAGTATAAAATGTTAGTTTTTTTCACTTTGAAATGTCTTTTAGATTTTTTTCTTTTCTTTCTCCTACCTGTTTATTTTTGTAGACTCAAACTTGAATGCATTTTAATTCATATATCAGTCTTGTAGAATAACTTGATGTTAATAAGAAAAATGACAATAATCTTATTGAAACTATTACACAGAAAAAATATTTAAATGAATATTCTAACAGTACTGAAACTCAATATATAATATAGACCCAGTGGTATTGGCCTATCTAGCTTTCCACAGCTATACTTGTTGAATTTATCTAATTTATGTTCTGTTCCACTTTTACTTTTAGTAATTAGCATAGTCTAGGAATGGAGAAGGAAAGCATTCAGAAGCATCTACAACTACATGAAAAGTAGCGCTGTCATGTGTACAGAAAGAACAAGGTTGCATTTGCTTTGCAAAAGTTAAATTGAAATCAATGGTTGGCATTAAAAATTTTCAGTTAATACTTAAAATAGTGTAATAAATATGTAGGTGATTTAAAAATGAAATGATTTCCATTTTAAGAAAGAGTATTTCTTCTCAAAAAGGTATTCAAGTAACAATGAGATCTATCAGTGAAGATATAGAAACAGAATATTAATTGAGACAGAAAGTTGAACAAGGTTGTTACTGCAGTCTTTTACAAGCTAACATCTAGCATTTGAAGTGTTGAGTGGTTCTAGGCAAATTTCATGGACTAAAATCATTTCAGAAATTATTCATATCCAAGAAACCATTTTTACAGCATGAAACAATTATTTTTATCCTCTGTAAAAAAAGGAAATAACATTTACATCAAATGTTTGTTAAGAGGTTAGAACAAATTTGAATTTCTCAATTTTTTTATAAATCTCCAGGGCCAGAATGATCCTGTGTGGATTTTCCCAGGTAACTGATGAGTCAGAATATAACCATGCTTGGAGCAGAAACATGCAGTCAAGAGGAAGACTAAAACAGGAACTTTTCCTACAAAGCAGATCACAACCCTCTGGTATTTAGGGACACTAGATAGCATTTTAGTCTTCTGCTTGGGTCCATCTTAAATAACAAAATTACTAATAAAGGGCACAAGCATGTAAAAAAATATGACACTAACAAAAAGTTTACAGCATAAGAAACAAGAAAATTAAGTGTCCCTTTTTTCAGTCTCTACTGGAACATGCCTAGCAGGTGACCTACATTTTTCACCAATCATTTATGTGTATGTCTTGTTATTTATATCTTTTTAGCTGTATTATTTTTTTTACAGGGGTAATGTTAATTTACAGCACTTTATATGACTTAAGAGTATATTGTCATACCTCTTTCTTACTTTTTAAAATATCAACACATTATGATAAACAATGTTAATAAATTGGTACAACTCGCCGCCTGGTGACTTTCAGAATTTAGAGAGAATATTTTTTGTTGTTGCTTTCTTTGTTTCTTTCCTTTTTATTTTTAATTAATTTCCTTATTTGATTGATTTATATTTTTTTACATCATTGCATACCCTGACGTTCTCCCACCACCTTATCACCTGTAAGCTATCATCTTAATCCTGTACCCATCCCTTTCTTGATTTTATCTGCACTGCCTTGCTCTATGCTTCAGTTATGCTGACAGTTTTAGTTTTTCAATTTTCTTTCTTTTTATTTGTTTGATTTCTCTATATCCCATATATAGGTGGGATCACCTAGTATTTCTCTTTTTTCTTTCTGGCCTATACACACAGTGGAATACTATTCCTCAATCAAAAAAGACAAATTTCATGCATTTGTGATAAAATGGGTGGACCTAGAAGGAATCATGCTACCTCTTCAAGATTAGGAGTAGAGATGGGTACACGGGCACCAAAACACCCCAAATCATCTCACAAATCTGTTGGCTTCCTTCTGGCTTTGTTCTCTATCGCCCACCCTCTCTGTGAGTCTCCAAGTGATAGTAAATGTGCTTCAATTATTGATAGACAGACTATGAACAACTTTTATTGAGAGGTGAATTAGTGAAAATGGAATCCTTGAATAATGAAGATAGACCACACTAAGTGTTACATAGGAGAAGGACTATGTTAAACATTTTTAATGTAGATGAGACTGGCTTGTATTGGAAGCTGTGGTTGAGAAGAAGATTAAAACAGAGGAGAGAAATTGTAAAATGCAGATAGACTTAGAGACTGGGGTTTAGTAAACATATGACTAAGCTAACTTTATTAGACTTTACAGGCTTCTTAAATACTTTTGTGAAAGAATGCTTGTAATGCAGTAGTAATTAAACAAAAGGAAAGGAGATCTTACATCCTGTGGTATGTAACACATGGGGGTAGGAGCGTTTATTATTTTGTAGAAAACACCATGGGTGCAAACAGCTTTATTTTTTAGGAAATGTTTCTTAGGTGAGTTAATTATAGGAGAATAGAGGAGAGCCATTTACTGATAAGTGACTTGCTGGTCATCTTCAGTGTGCTGAAGTTAGATAGTAATGCATAAGGGTGTGTCCTTATTCATGGCAAACTTTTTACCTATCTTATGGCTTCCCATAACTTGTTTGGCAAAGATGTTGGGAAATGAACTAATACAATCTCTGTAACATGAATGACATTTTGGTTGACAGAATCTCACAATAACCTAGCCATACACTTTTTCTTGAGAAACTATTCACTAATTTAGCATTTGTGGTGAATTTATAGAACATGAATGTTCTAGAAAGCTTTCTTGCCTATCTATGTTTATAAAGGTGCCTCTTTTAATTCACTTTTCCTTTTTTTAAAAAAGTTACTAGGTCTCACTATGTTGCCCAGGGTAGTCTCAAACCCACGGACTCAAGTGATCCCTGGCCTCAGCCTCCCAGGTAGCTGGGATTACAGGTGCATGCTAAAACACCTATTTCTTTTTTTCCTTTTCTTCATAAATCTGTTCTTTTAAAATGTTAAACTATAAAAAAACCACAAATGCTGTAAATAATGACAATCACCCCATAGTAACCAAAACAGCAACAATGAAGATACAGAATTTCTTTCTAGAGTTTTCATTCTACAAAAGCAGACAGTGCTTAGCACTTCACAAACATTTTATAAAAGATGACTTGGTAATCATTATTATTCATCTATAATGCAGGGTGAACTTACAATTCAGTAAGTATAATGACCTAAAGTACATTAAGAGTCAGATTTTGAATATGGGGCTCTCTAACTGAGCTTGTGATCTGCTACATTGCACTCCCCAAACGTAGTATTCAGTTTGATTGCTACACATTTTGCCAAGCCTATTTGTAAAGTCAGTGAAAGCTGCAGACTCTCATTGCCATGTTTCCTTGACATAAACAGGAAAATTAGGGAGGAAGTTTCTCATGTGTCAGCAAGTTCATGCCTCTGGTAATTGCTACCAAAGGGAAGGAATACCTAATATACTCTCAGCTCTTCCTCCTTTTATTCTTTAAAAAAATACTTTATTATATAGATAATTAGTTCACATCTTTGGGGCTCTCCCCTCCCTGATCGTTTCCTCGCTCACACTTCACCTCACCCCAAGTTGTGAACTTCAGTTTTTTTTTTTTTTTTCAGCTTGTTTTGACTTTTCCTCTCAGCCTTTTGTTTGTTTTTCCTATGTTTCATATATTAGTGAAACTATTTGGATTCTCTTTCTTTCTGATTTGTTTCTGCTAATATGATTTCTTTTAGGATCATCCATGTTATCATAAAAGCATCAAATTCATCATTTTTAATTGATGAGTAATATTCCATTGTGTATATATACCACATCTTTTTCATCCATTCATCTATTTTGGGACATTTCAGTTGCTTCCATGTCCTTGCAATTATAAATAGTGTTGCCAAAACATCTGAGTACAGTTGTCCCTTTGTACCCACACTGAGGTCTCTTTTGGGTAGATTCCCAAAAGAGTGATTGCTGGGTCAAATGCTAGTTCCATTTTCATTAGTTTAAGGGTTCTTCACACTGCTTTCCATATTGGCTGGACCAGTTTATATTCCCAGCAGCAGTGTAAGAGTGTTCTTTCCACATCACCACAAGCACTTGTTGCCAGAGAAAACTACTTGAAACAATAAACCAATTCAGTAAGATAGCAGGTTACAAAATTAAAACACAGAAGTCAATAGCTTTCTTATATGCCAAAAGTCAAGCAGCAGAAGAAATTAAAAAGTCATGCCATTTCCCATTGCACTGAAAAAAATAATATCTGGGAATAAACCTAATGAAACATGAAAGAACTATACAAAGAAAACTTTAAAACACTGCTGAAAGAGATAAAAGAAGACATAAGGAAATGGAAAGACATTCTCTGCTCACGAATTAGAAGAAGTAATATCAAAATGACCATCACAGAGTTGTGAAATTTATATATAAATAAATTATATTAATAAAAATGATATGAAATTTATATATAAATAATTTAATTAAAAAGGAAAAAAATGGCCATCCTTCCAAAAGCAATCTACAGATTCAATGCAATCCCTCTAAAAATTCCAATGGCATTTTTTAAAGAGCTAGAACAAAAATTACTATAATTCATATTAATTCATTAATAATAATTCATAATAATTACTGTAATTCATATTAATTCATTAATTCATATGTAATTACTGTAATTCATATGGAATAGCAAAAGACCTCCAATTTATATAGCATCCTCATACAGAGGGCGCAGTGGGGTGCAGGCCAGCTGCTCTCCCTTTAGTGGTAGCTGGGTCAATCTGACTGCCTCCATATAGCCCGGGGATCTGCCCTTTCCACCTTTGGTTTGGGTGGGGGGAAACACACCCTCCAGGTCACCATGCCTGGAGGGAGGCATTAGTCAGGTAGCATCCTTTTGTAAAGAGAGCACAGTTGGGTCATTACAGCTGCTCACCCCTGTGGGTATCTGGGTCAGCTCAGCTGCCTCCCTCCATGTATCCCAGGGCTCCCCCTGCCACCCCTAGCCAGCAGGCGGAGAAGACCCCGGGGTAACCTCCCTAAGCCTGGAGAGCTGGGGAGGGGGGGTGGGGTTTTAGCTCTATCCACCAGAGGATGCTTGTTGAGCAAGGAAGCCATCTGCAGCCCAGATCAGCTGAGGCATTTGTCTCCAGCCCTCAGCCCAAGGGTGGGGACTGGGACGGCAGATGCACTGATATCTGGGCCCACCGCTATGCAGGGAGATAAGGGTATGGGTGGGCGAAGGAGAGCAGCGAGGATACCCCTTCCATTTCACTCTCCAGCTAATCTTCAGGAGGAGCAAGAACATATATAACAAAAACCCCACCATAAAACGGGTGAGGGAGCAGGTAAAAATCCAGCCCACAAGCCTGAGCTGGACACAGCAGATGGACAATTGAAAGAATCAATACATACAAGACAGGAGAAACATCTATAGAAACACAATATCATGAAGCATCCATGTGCTCACTGGGTCTGGAAGACCCAAAACCTCATTTCAGAGATTCCTTCTAGGAGAGCAAACCATCCCTCCCCACATTACAGGAGAGGAAAAGAAAGCCAAAGACTGGGGGAATCGGCCCCACAGTAAAAATGCAAACAGAGGCAGAGGACATAATCTACAATGGATGATCACAGATGCCTATATCCACACAGAAACTTCTTCACAGGCACTGGCAGGGGGTGAGACCCCCTAAATCTAATACCAGAACCATAAGGTGATGCAGCAAAACAACAGAGATGGAATTGGAAAAACAGCCTCCAATAAGAAAGCATGGAAAGACCACAAATAAATATAGACTGGCTGACCAATGCAAACTTAAGACTGAAAACCTACCATCAAAGCTTATCTGGTTCCAAAAATACAGTCCCTCACCCAATGAAAGAATACTACCTCAGGAAAGAAAGAGACTAATGGACTTAACACAGACTAGCAGACAACAAAGAGTAAGGTGTGAGAGAATGGAGGGAGCACCTGAGGAACGGGGTGAGGTATCCCAAAAACCACTTACTGAGGTTTTGATTTAAAGAATAAAAACAAATAAAATTAAAAAAAAAAGGCCTTGAATACCAAGAAACATTATCCTGACCAAAAAAAGAGAAAATGGAGGTATTACTCTCCCAGACTTCAAATTATACTACAAAGTAATAGTAATTAAGACAGCATGGTAGTGGTACAAAACAGATAATCCAACCAATAGAACAGAATTTAGTGCCCTGAAATAAAACCACACATATATAGTCATCTAATCTTTGGCAAAGGAGTGAAAAACTTACAATGGAACAAACAGCCTCTTCAACAAATGGTGCTGGGAAAACTGGATCAAGACACCTCCCTAACACTGTGTTCAAAAACCAACTCAAAATGGATAAAAGACTGGATGTAAGACCTGAAACTATAAAATACATGGAGGAGAACTTGGACAAAACCCTCCATGAGCTACAATTCAGAAATCCATTTCTTGATATATCTATAGCTGCCCTCACCTTCCAAAAATGAATGAAAACATAAACAGCTGGGACTACATCAAATTAAAGAGCTTCTGTACAGAAATAAAAGACAACAGATAAAAAGAAACCCAGCTGAGTGGGAGAAAATCTTTGTCCTCCACAAAAGTGATAAGGTATCAATAACAAGGATCCATAAGGAAATCACACAACTTAGCAAAAATAAAGCAATAAGCCCAGTCAAAAAATGGGAAGAGGAACTAAAAAGACCCTCTCCAAAGAGGAAATATAAATGGCCAACTCACACAAGAAAAACTGTTCAATGTCACTAGCAATCAGAGAAATGCAAATCAAAACCACAATGAGATACCACCTCACACCAGCAAGAATGGCCCATATATTTTCTTCTTTTCATTTTTCTTATACCAGTATTGTCATGATTGATATTGTTGATATCACTGCAATTTAGATTATTATAATGTACATACATGGTTGTAATTAATAAGAATGCCATATTAATCTGTAATATTTAGGAATTGCCTAATGGGAATGGAAATTTTCAGAACTAGAGTTATAATTGTTCTTCCACTTCTAAACCATGTGCTAGTTCTATTGCTAATTGTCAGAAATTTAAAGTGAAATTTTCAGATAAATTTAAGTACATTTTTGATTTTCCACACTGTGATATTAAAGGAAATACGATTTAAAAAATATTACATTGAGGTGATTTGTATCATAATTCTTTTAGAAAATTCTAAAGAATATGGTATAATTTTTATTTGGTCGAAGAAATTGTATTCATCAAGCTGCAGCCAAATACTGTGACAATATTTATAAAGAGAAATATTTGTTAGGCCCCCATTAGTTAATCTATAATGCATCATAGCATAATCTTCTATAATCACGTTATAAATGCATACGTAGGTGAAATATAGAAATGAAGATTTTATAATTTAGTGGAAATGTCTATGAATATATGGGAAGGAATGTGAGTGAATGGATATAAAAGAGATTATTGCATTGAGCAAAGATCAGCTGCCTCTTCTACATTATTGCCCGAGCTTGCCCTCCTTGCCAAGAAATATAGAACATAAATCTATGATTTCAGTATTCCTGATTATCTTACAGATGGATTTCCAATCACCCTTACATAGATTTTCATTATAGATTTAAGTCTTAAACTTAATATAAAGTGTTACTTTCAGATTCATAAAATATTATGACCGTAAATGTCTAGAATAACTTGAAAATACTCTAGCTTCATCGGGAATAGTGCTGGCTTTCATTCACCTAGGCATGTTATAATTCTTGATACCTACAAGTGCTTTCTGTGTGTATTTAATTAAAATTGTGAAACTATATGAGCTCTTCTATAAGGAAAATTAATGGAGGTCACCAGTTTAGTGTTGTAATGTAGTAGATAAATATTAGAATAAATATTTAAGAAAATTATTAAAAATTATATCCTAATTATAAAATGCAATAATTATGAAAAATGAAAATTCAAATGAAACTTAAAAAATCATCAATATTTTAGTAAACAGATGAAAGCTAAGTTAATTTTATTAAAATTGCTCTTTTACCATTGTGTATTTATATCTTGGTGGTATACTCCATTAATAGGGATATTGTGGAAAGCAGTCCTCTTATTTTTGTCACTCTTCGCGTTACTTCTTTGTGTATACACTCTTCTTTGTGTCAACATTCTGCTCTGTTGAGAACATATATTTTATGTTAATGATAAATTGGAATACAGATACCACTTGTTATATTTTACTTATATTTCACGCCAATGCAGTGAATTAGATTGCTTTCTAACCTCTTCTACATAGCATGGAGCTTGGTACATACAATGTCACCAATACAGAATGGACAGTGGACAGTGAAAAAAATATCTGAAAGACTGTACTTGGAACTCTATTACTCTATTTAAGTTTATATTGAAATTTTCATAGACTGTCAGTGCATTTTTATACATACCCATTTTGTATGTAGTATTGGAATAGTTTTTTTTAAAAAGCCCTGAAAATGAATACAACCAAAAAAAATCAAATACTTCTAAGATCTTTAGCTATTGTTGATATTATCCAAACACTTTGCCAATATTTTCAAGGTTGAAGAAATCACCAAGAATCATTAAAAAGTATTTTAAACTTACTGGGCTTTGGAAAATCCTATATTGTATTTTATATTAATTATATTTATAATTATTAAGCATTATCACAATTTTAAAGTAAGCAGCATATTATGTCACAGTAGATATCTGTATAACAATTTTCTTAAATGTCAGAAAACAAAATAGAGAATCATTTATTGTGGCAAATTCAGGTTACTATTTTTTTTTCTTCAAGATGAAGTTACCATTTATGGAGCTACAGATTTTATTATTCTAAACACAGAGCAGAAGGAGCATTCATGAAGAGTTCTGGGAATGCTAGATAAGCTTTTAGTGACTGGCAGTGCCAATGCTAGCTGTACTTAAGTTATCTTCTATGCTTCCTTATTATTTTGCCTTGTTGTTGCTAAAGGGGAAATCTATTAACTGAGAGGAAAATTCAGACCAAAGAATCAATTACTTCTCTTTCTATAATCATCACCATAAGTCTACCTTTTTTGTTTAGCATGAGGACACAGGTTGCAGTATAAATCACTTGAGTATTCAAAGATGCTTTACCTTAAATAAAATTAGACATTAGTGACTGACAGTTCCCAATATGTGGAATAAAGGACATATGCTAAATTCACTCCCCTCTTACCAAATCCATTCTTCACTCTGCCACTGCTGTGTTAGCCCTGGGTTATTCTGGAGATTGCTTCACCAGCTGTGTTTTATTATACCAATTAGAAAGGTGACCTTTTACAATAACCAATGGCTTTATTATTTTTTTTCAAAGTGAAAATTATAAGCTGCATATGTAGAACATTTTAAATGAACAAAGAAATCAAGTAACTACCATCTTAGGAAGTAAATCTTCAAAGTTTTACAGTATATTTTCATTTCATATGTAAGTTGGATTGATTTCATTGAAATAGATGCAAAGCAATACTTAACACTACTCCAATGTCAGTATTGCTACATTTCTTTTATGAACTCACAGTTGCTTTAAGTTTTTCTAAAAAATATAAAATGATGTGACCAAGCACTTGACAGTAACTATTTTTGAACATTAAAATTTATTTCCTAATTCCAAAGTATGTGAATGTTTCTAGAATTATGTTTCTTAAAATGTTTTAAGTTATTAGTAGTTATGTATTAATGAGATTCATCTAGAACTTTGTGTTTTGGTAGTGTAGCTATTAGAGTGTCTTTTGTTATTCTCTAGAGAAATATTGCTTTTTTTAGTCCATCAAACTGAAAATATTTGTTAAACTATAACAGGAAATTAAAGTATAGATTAGCGTATTAAAGAAAAAGACAGACACCAAATCGATTCACAAGTATATGGGACACGGGAAAGATAAACAAAAAGCCATGAAGGAAAGTCAAAACAAGCTAAGAAACAAATTGAAGTATACAACTTGGGGGTGGGGGTTGGGAATGGTCAGGAAGGGTGGGGGGAAACCCCAGGAATTACAAAGCTGTGAAATATATATATATATATATATATATATATATATATATATATATATATAATTTGCTTATTTAAAAAATAAGCTTTGGGGCTAGATCTACCCCTTAAAATATCTGTGCTTGATTAAATTGCATGATCTTGCCTCCTCTTAAGTTATATTATACTAAAAATGATATCGGGTGAGAAAACAGACAAAACACGGTGCTTACCCAAACCTACAAAGGGTAGCAGCTGGCCCTTTAAAGCCAGCCAGACACCAGGTTCTTCAAGCCAGTCCATGAATGAAGTAGCAAGACCACATAAACTTTAAGAGGGAGGCAAAAACAAATTTACTTATTAAAAGACAAATTGGAAAAGAGTCACTGAGGGGTACAAGGAAACCCTTTAGTAATCTTACCAAACAGTCCAGTCTCTAGTCCAAAGAGCACATGGCTTTAGCAGCCATGTGTGTCCATAAAATTGCTACTGCCCCACCTTGAGACGGAGGAATGAGTTAAGATGGCGCCGCCGCTCCTTCTTCAAAGACATGGCTGCACTCACTGCAAGCCGAAGAAGCCAAGATGGCGTCGTTGATCCTTCTCCAAAAGCAGGAGATTCAAATCTAAAGAGGAAGACCAGGGTGGCATCCTCAATTCTTCGCCAAAAGGCAGAGCTCCAGCATTCCGTCAGCTCCAGTTCCACAGTAGCCCGACATCAGCAAAACTCACTCGATACAGCAACACAGCAAATACAGACATCTCGCGTTGAAAACAGCAACACAGCAAACTCTCCTCAGTTCTCCAGAAGACTTCCAAGCTTCACAGTTTCAAAATTAAACCAACTTTTCAAACACCACATGTCCAAGACAGCTCACACAGGGCACAAGTTTCTCCACATACTTCCCCGGGCTCCTCACTGGCTCAGGCTGGGGATGGAAGCCCACAACTTGGATGCCTTCCCTCCCTGCTGCCCCACATGGCAGTGGCACCTCTGACACCTCCAGCCTCCCAGCTGCTCCTCTCTGATCCTTATTTCTCCAGTTTCTCTGTCCTCTTTGTTCTCATCTCTACTCTTCTGTTCTATCTTTACTTTCTCAGTTCTCTTTAATGTCCCCTTCTCTCTGCTCTTCTCTACCCTTCTCTGTGTTCTTTCCTTCTTTTCAGTTCTGTTCTCTACTGTTCTCTTTATCTCTGTCCTTTGTCTTTATCTCTGAACTTTCCCTGATCCTTTAATCCTCTTTTCTCCCGAGAAGGTTTAACTTCCCTTCTCCAAATCTACACCCACCAATGCTAACAACAGCTGTTTTAATACATCAACACCAGTACTGGGGGCCACAAACAAAGCCAGTAACACCAATAGTATAGAACTATTAATATAAGTATAAAAGTATAATTTATGTAAAATCTGTAGCCTTCAGCAGTACATATGCTTGCTCAACATATATTTGATCAATGGTTGTGTGAATGACTCTTGTCATATTGTATCATTAAATCACCTTTCATTATAAGGAAAAATGAAAATGACATTTTTCTTCAAGGTCTCCTTTTTGACCATATTTTTGACTATAACTCCTTATTGTATGACATGTTTTAATCAATCATTGTCCTATAAAAAGCAATTACACTTCCAGCCCTAGTAACACAGTTCTAAACTCCTGTTAAACACACTCCAATTGCAAACAATAATAAAAAAAATACATAATTCAAGGGAGAGTGCAATAGATGCAAGGTTGTGAATTGTACCAATTCAAGTTGCACTTTACTCATAATTCTCAGAATGTTTACTGTGGGATAATGAATAAGCAAAAATCCTTCACTAATTGTGTGATGTGTGCATGCATATTTCTGTGTGTGTAGAATAGTCATATGGGAAAATACACATACAAGTTCTAAAAGAGAAGAGGGAAAATGGAAGGAATTCTATGAAATCTGTTTAGAGTTCAGAGTTCTGTATTTTCATTTCAGTTGAATTTATTTTGAACCCATCATTTTAGAAAGCTCAAGTTCTGTGAGACTCATTCCCTTATTAATCAAGTCTGTAGAATTATAAATGCAATACCTGAAAGAGTTTGGTTAGGTAGACATATTGATCCATCTGTGATATCATAGGGCTGTCATCCCTCATTGCAGGTAAAATGTAGCCATGTGACTATGTGTTTGGAGTCCCTGTGGTGTTGGAAAGAAGAATGAGATGAGAAAAAGAGAGAGTGTGAGAGACTATAAAACATCTTTTATCATTCAAAGGCATGACTTGGGTGAGGCATTCCTAAGAAGTCAGGGGGTTGTTGTAACAGTTAAGAGTTTTCCAGTTGGCTGGTAACCCCTACAGTGTGGGGTGTGCCTGAGGGGATGAGAAAGACAAAGGTATTCCTTTGTCTAAGGCATATCTTTAATCTGTGTCCACATCCCACAACTATGTGAATTCCAAATATGAAGTATGTGAACTTCCCATAGGCTCATATAATTGGCTTCCTATTCTGGCTCTATGATCTGGTCCCAGGGACTTATAAAGGGCATTTGTGAGTTCTTAAATAGGAATGGATTTTTACTCAACCTGACCAGACCAATTTATACCAACCTTGCTTCTTACAATGATTCACTAAAGTTCATTAATCTTCAGGTGGTCCCATGATTTCACAATTTCCTGTCTAAATATTGTTATATTTACTAGTTTTGGTAAACTGATCCTAACCTGAAGACTACAGCATTCTCAACAAAATTAAAAAAAAAAAGGGTAAAGATGAGTTTAATCATTTTAATCATGGCATCTCCAAAAAGACATCGGAATTACCTTCCTTAGTGTTAATTATTCCTGATCATCTCTTGCTTCAATATTTCAATGCATTTAAATTTTGTTTCTGGCTACTGAACAAATTATATATATATATATATATATATATATGTATATATATTATATATATATATAGTGTCACAAATCAGTATGCCTGATTAGGAAAAGCAGACAGATATGTTTTTTAATGGTAAGAACTACAATTTAAATTAAAATTAATTTATGTCTATGTATATAGCAGTCAACACAATGCTAAAAATATATTGAAGATATTATAGAAAAGGAAAGTAAATTTATAAAATTAGATTTTAGTTTTTACAATAAATATAAGTTTACTAAAGAAAAGTTAGAAAACACATAAAGAAAAAAATTAATTTTACAGTGATGTCACTTAAAAAATCATTGACAATAACAAATTATCAGTTTTGAAGCACTAAATTGATAAAAGTTAAAAATGTTTACAGTGTTAATTATTGGTGAAAGTAAAAGATATAGTTAATTATGTGCACTATAGTTGTACACTTGAATAAACTTGATCAACTGTTTTGATAATATCTATATATCATGTTACTCTATGAGTCTATCATAAATAATATAGAAATTTGTATTCAAGAAGGCACATGAAAGTGTGTTCATTGCAGAATTTTTTTTTATGAAAAGAAAATCATGAATGATCTATATGTTGCTATTAGAATCAATATTTGAGGGAATACTAGTTAACAGAAATGAATGAATGAACTCTAACATTAATTAATATGGACACATCTGAAAAATATTGAGTGTAAAAATAAGTGTTATGTGCTTGGGCATCTGGACTTTGCTTCTAAGACTTCCATATATATTTTTAGAAACAGAACTGCTAGATTCCTGGGCTTACCTATGTTAAAGTTCATGGCCAAAACTACTTCCTTAGTCAACTATAGAGAATTTGGGATCATTTACAGTTTCACATAATTTTGACTTCTATTCTCTTAATGAGTGTTGATAGTAATCATTGATTTAAACTATGATTAACCTCATCTTTACATAGATTTCCCTTTTTGACTGAGCCTCAGAGAGAAATGCGTGTGTGGAACTTGCACTTCACTTTAGTATTTCTACAGAAATTCTACTTATACTCATCAATAAAGAGTACTTATTAGAAAAAATTGTTATAATATTCACATTGTTTATATCATTTATGAGCATGAAAATGCACACATAGGCTATATTATACTATACATTTAGATAAATAGAAAAATTCAAAAACATAAGCTAGAAGGAAACATAAAATCTATGATGCTATTCGTTAGGCTATTCGTTAATGAAGAATTATAGAGTGCAAGGAAAATGGGTCCTGGAAGTGAAGAAATTATACTTCATATCTATCTATCACATAGCAATTAAAACAAAATCGAATGTTGGTGTTTCTTCTAGTTCCTATTAAGTGCATTTAATGTATTCTCTAACACACTGTTTAAACATACACAGTTAGCTATTATTGATTATTCAGGTTTAATATGTGTCTTTATGTTGTTGGTATAGCATGCAATTTGAAAAACTTTCCAATAAGTTATCTCATGTGATATTTAGAATATTGGGAACATACACTGGAAAGTTATATGATGGTATGTAGCATTTTAGATTCTATACAAGAATGAAAAACAATCGCTAGTGTTTAGTGGCTTAATATTCTTAAAGAATAAGGATCAAGGCAATGCATATTACCAGCTAGAAAATTTCTACAAGGGATAATTGCCAAATCTAATACACTACAATTTTTTGGTCTTTTTTTTCACAGGAACATCTTAAAAAACACATCTTACCCAAAGAAGGATCAGATTCACAATAAACACACAGACCCTATAAGGAAAGAATTCTGTACATAATCACTTAATATTACCTCCTCAAAACACTGTTTTCTAAAATGGATCCAGTATATTCAGCTGTACTATTCATATTCTCTGACAAAATATGTCTTCTTTTACTTGGTTCTGAATTTCAAAGCCTTTCTATGGAATTATTGTGGGTATATAAAATGATACACTTGATTTCTAACTACTCTCAAAACAGTGAATCAATTTCTCCAGTATCTTATATCTTAGATATTTCTTAAGTTAAAGAATAGATAGGTAAGTGTACTGCATTGCATTTTTCTTGTGAAAAGTTATAGTCCATTCTTTGCTGCCTGTTTATAATAAGCTCTGAAAGGAAGCTATAGAGTATGATTGTCGGTATTAAGGTACAGTTTATTACCTGATGCTGGAGCATAAAGGAGAATAAATGCCAATTTTACCATTCTTTATGATAGTCAAGAAATGCTGAATGAAGGAAAGTCTTATCTGTTTTTGAAATATTTATATATGTTTTTAATTAAAAAAAAACAATTCTTAAAATTCTAAAATTGAATGCACTGTTTCAGCATCATGATTTCAATTTGGCTGTTGGGCTGTGTGGGTAGATAAAAATTCACCAGAGGGGTAGATATTTGTATAGTCAGGAGAGGCGCTGGCTGCCTTCTTGTGGTACTATCTTTTCAACTGTATATGAGGGAAAGAGAGATGGAACAGAGAAGGCACTGAGGTGAGATGGTTTTAGTTTTAAAAAAATCATGAAGCAAATGTTTTAAAAATTTGAACTTACATTCAAGGTTGTTTTCTGGTCTTTTTGTTTGTTTTGTTTTGGACAGTGAGAATGAATAGCAACATGTGAAAAAAGGGACAACCAAAAGAATTATGAAGGAATTAAAATGAAGTCAAACTCTGGGCTTCTGCCAAATTTGACAGGCATGCAATAGGCAGAGACTGGGGTGGGGTTGGGGGGAACTCAGACAATAAGAAATGGTAGTGGCAAGGTCTACTTCTTTTAAGAGATTAACCATTATTAAGCACTTGCATCTGCAATGGAAGATGTATCCACAGTCAGAGGCAGAACATGCTGTGTTTGTAATCTTGGGAATTCATGTGAAATCAGAGAGAGGCATCCCAATTTTCATTGAGGGAGGAGACAGCTGTAGCCAAAACAATTGAGCAGATAACTGTCATGAGAGTTTCTTAGGGATCCAGCTTTTCTTTATGGCAATATGTGTGTATACCCATATATATGTATGTCAATATAAACATGCACACACACATATATCCATCCAAATCTTTGCCTTAATGAGCAAAACGATGTATTTGATACTAGTCCCTTTGATCCTTCTTTGCTGCATACTCTGTGCACAGAGAAGTTTAAGGTATAGAAGATCACCTTTTCAAAATAGGCTCACGAAATAAAGAAAGTAGAAAGATTTTAGATTCAAATAATGATTTTTTTTATCTCCAGGAAAAAAGCTATGTGTGCAGATGTAACATTCACAGTGTTGGGCAGAGAATGATTAGATGTTAATGCCCCTTAGCAACTTCAGAGGTGATTCTTCATGGTGTGTAGCATGGGGATTATCAGAGCAGCCATTTCTGCAGTGGCATAGACTTTTCAGCTCACAGCTGAACCCTGAAGTGACATCTCATGCCAAAAGTTGCATACATAGCTCACTGATCATCATAGCAACACCACATGCCGGTTGTTCATCTGAAAGAATGCAAACAGAGTATTTAGATTAGAGGGATGATCTTGAAGAATCACATAGTGTTTTTGAATAACAATAAGATCAGGTAAATAATGTCCAGTGGAGTTTATTGGTGGGAAAAAAGGCTTCCACAGCATCTGTCAAAACAAATGGTATATAGATTTTATAATTTATTTATTGTAAAATATACATAGAGTCATATCATTAAAAAGATTAAAATACATATAAAAATCTTGAACTTTAAAGACTGTTACAGGAATGATGATAGTCCCAAATGACTCTTACAAGCAAGATGCTTGTATATTCTGCTTAGGTGGACTTTGAGTAGATATATAATTTATAGCTATATATTTAATTCCCAGCAGTTAAGAACCACTATTTGAATAATTTTGCATATAGTTAAACAAATAAAGCAGACATGATGAAATATTAAAGAGTGATTATCTGCGGACAAATTATCTATGGTAAACAGTGATGCAAAGTTATTATCAACAATAAATACAGCTCAGAGCAAACTCTAAGTGCTTTATTGTCATCTTTCATATTTGAGCACCACATTACCTAATCATTTGCTTATGTGAAATGTTAATAGCTTCATTTTTTTCACTTCCACTTATGGTCTGATAATGTTGAAACTACTCAGTCTTTTCATATGGAAATAATATGAAAAGTAAAAATTAGTTTTTGAAGTCTGTTATAAAATGCAGTATTTAAAATTTACATATATGTAAAATATTAAAGATTTTGATTTTCAATAAAATCCTCTAATATAATACTGCTCTCCTTTCCCAAGTGACCATCAAGATCTAGAAACATGGAGAGTAGCTTACATATTTTACCTCTAGTCCCAATATCAGCGCTGCGGGGTACATCTCACTCACATTTGTTAGATTAATATAAGGCAAAATTTCTCAGTTAAACTAAGATTTCATTCAGAGTATCTCAGTCAGTAAGGAACATGAATGTTCCCAAGCACAATATTCTTAGTATTCTATAGAATATTCTACAGCAACACTGGAAATATGAGTGACAGGGGTAGTTTTAAATAAGTAAAGGAAAATCAGTCAACTAATTGCCATAATAATTTTTTAAAAAATCTGTCCTAGAATTATCCTTTCAACAATTAGCCAGTTTAAAGTCTTACTTATGAGGTGTTTTATATATGTTTTGTTGCTAAGTCTTCAAACTCTATTGTGTATTTGATGTTATACCACTGAGTTTACGTTAGTTCCTTTCCAAGTGCTTCAAAGTCATCATTGGCTAATTTCTGCTTATTTACACTCATCTTTCAAAAATAGTTCAATAGAACTTAGAAACTACAAGCTAAATTTGATCCTTGTCTCTTCCAGATGACATCTGAAATATACTGGGCTTACTCAGGTATAAAAATGGAGAGATACTACCTAATCAATAGAGTTGGAAAAAGTGTTAGGCATTTTAGAGAAAGATTTAGCATATTACAATATTTTCCATGTTGAAGGAAAATTGATTGTTTCTATTTTTTTTTTCATTTGTTCACAAACTATGTTCCTATAAGGATATCCTTTACAGCCCCAAAGCTTAAGCACCAAGACTTCTCCAAGGAAGTCTTGTCAAGACACTACATTTAGGTTCATGAATTATTTATTTCAGCCTGAGTTTATGCCATCTACCCATAATTAGTTTAATATCCATTATCTATTTATAGTTATGTATATCCATACATATAGAAATTTTAATTGATAGAATTTTAGCCATTTCTTGGAATACTTTGTTTTTCCTCTTTGAATTCATAGTTCTTTCCTAAATATTTCTTGCTTGTCTACATTTTTATTTAAAGTACATATGAAAGTATTTTCATCAAATGCATCATTTAGTCTTGTTTGTTTTTATACTATGTAAATATAAACATACTGTTTGAATTCCTCTGCAATTTTGTTAAATATAACATTTATAAAATTGAAGAAGCTGAAGTTGATTCACTTTTACTATTTTGTACAACATAAAAACATTAAAACTTATTTATATTTTTAGACTTTTTATTGCTTGCAATTTCTTGCCCCAACAAATAATGATTCTAGAAACATGGACAAATATGTTCATGTCTCTGTATATATGTATAAATATTTATAGATTCTTACGTACACATACATGCACATACACACATGAGATTTCCAAAGATGTAATTCTTGAATGGGATCTCTGGGGTTTTATGATACATACATTTTCAATTTTATAATGTAATATCAAATTATGTTTTGACATGACTTTACCAATTTATATACCTATAGACTATTAATAGTTAAAAGACTTTGCTATTGGCATCGAATACAGAGCCCAATTGAACAGAAAGTTCAAAAACTAATCTATATGAATGAGCAATTGATTTATGAGAGCAATGGCATGATAGATCAATAAAGACATGGAATAATTGGCTAGTTGTAGAGAGAAAAGACAAAGCTGAATTCCAAATCCTCTTTTATCTGAAAAGCAAGTATTATTATCACATGGATTCAATAGTTAAATGTGAAAAGCAAAAGTATAAAACTTTTAAATGGCCATATAGGAAAAAAAAAATCTGGTATCTCAGGTCAAAATATTTTTTAATGGAGACAAAAAAGAAAGGTAAAAGGGAAATAAGCTTATATAATTTACATTTCCTTCACCAAGGATTGCAAAAAGGGATTAATAGAGAAAAACCCCAAAGTAGAAAAATAGAGGCATTTTTATTAAAGCCCAAATATTCCAAGTTAGTTCAATAAAAGTAGGGAATACATGGATAAATTAGAAAGTTAATTAACCTTGTAAATGGTCAGATAGTAAATATTTTAGCAATATGTGGACCACATCTGCTACATATTCTTTGTGTGTGTTTTACAAATATTTAAAGATGTTAAAACCATTCTCAGCTCACAGGTTATACAAATGCAGACCATATGTAAAATTTGTCCCGTGAGTTGCGTTTGCTGGCCCTATGTAAAAATCAATTTCATCCATATGAAATTGCTGTATGAACAGCAAGAGTATATATAAGAAACTAAAATATGAAAGATTGCTACATTTATGTGGACAAAAAAAATAACAGAACTTTAAGGGTCTCCTTAACAGCAACCATGCTTTACCAAAAATGACATCGAGACTCAGGGTGACCCCAAGCCTGTAGACAAACAGAAGGGGGCAAAATGTTTCATTCTCCTCTTGGCTGCCTTGCTATCCTGCCACCTTTGGACAGCACCAAGTTAGGTGCTGTGTTAGGTTCTTTTCTCAGGCTAAACCTGAAATGACGTCACAAATGAAAAGGTAAGTCATATTGTTGTTAGATATGACATGACTTATTTGCTAATTTCTTGAAATAGAGAAGAGAGTAGCTCATCAGAAATATAACATTTCTTTTTTATTAAACCAATTTTTCAGAAAAGCTCATAAAATGAGCAATTTTTTCAATGGCCTCTTCCAAAATGAACCACTTTAAAAGGTGACAGAACCCAGACTGGCAGTGGATTTATCCAGGAAAGTTTTACTGGGAGCAAAGAGCACCATCAGCACTTTCTTTTTCTTTTTAAATAATTTTTTTTTTTCTGAATTAAGGCTTGACACTTTGGAAAGTGGGGGGAATCTGGTTTTCCATATGTTATGGTCTCCTCATATCAAATTCTCCTAGGAAGATTTTCCCAAGCTCACAACCTCAAAGCTGAGTTTCTAGAAACTTTCAGTTTGAGCAAATTTCAGTATTGTAAAATTTTTATTTATTCTCAATAGTTTGGGAAAGATTAGTGGGCATTATTGACCCGAAGTGTAATAATATCCCTCCAGGCTAACCTTTAAATCTTTATGGGTTCAGTAATTCAAGCTATTCAGAGCATCTTTCTCTGTCTTTAGGAATATTATAACATTCCATAAAGCTATAATAAAAAGAATAGTGGGAAAGGGCAAAGGAAAATTACCTCTTGTTCTGTGATGGCTCTGTAGGGCATTCAGATACTCAGTTTACTCAAATGAGCTTCTTTTGTAGTCTGCAGAGAGTACTCTAAAAGAAATATTGCAGAATGATATTAACCTGAAATGCTGAATCTCTTTATTAATCCAATGAATCAACTTACCCCTTCTTATTAAAATATAAATTAGTGTCTTAGCTTGACTGAGATAAAAGACACATGAGTAGTCATAACCACTTATGAGAAGGACTCACTCCTTAAAGATACTGAAGTAGTATATGGTTTATAACAGTTTTTTATTATAGTGCCAATAATTATGTTCTTTGAGTTATTTATATAATAGATTATACTTATTAGATGATGCTAGCTTAATAATTCTAATTCTGTTTGGTGAGTGTGATGCAGAAAATTTAGAGGTAGTAAATTAATTTTAAGTCATCATTACTTCAATACTTTCTAACTTGGAAAGGAATTCTCCAGTGGAAAATGTTTGCTTATTTTTTATGAAAGTTCCTATATAAGTGAAGGAACATTCCTGGAAACAACTTTATCGCTAAATGACACAAAATGATAATACTGACATTTTAATGGTAATGATTTTATTTTTTAAAAAATCTTCAGATTATCAGGCAATTTCCTTAGATAACTGAGCATCTCATTACTGTAGTTTAGAAATAGCATTCTCATTCATAAGTAATAACCAATGAGTATCAAAGCTTTTCTTCTATTCAGTAGTATTTATTGTTCTTGGAACTGATTTCTTCAGAGAATAATCAGGATTGAGCTGGTGTCATAGATGATTTAATGTGACATTTAATGACATAATGGGGTCAAAATATAGATAGATCTATGCATAGATATAATAGAAGTCTCAAAAATAAAATATGACTTAGAAAACTAGGAAAGAAGGTATCTTCTTTTATCTTATAAATTATCTATTTTTGAAAGAGTGCCACATATAAAATTCATGGAGGAACATTAGAATTCAGGAATTCTTGCTGAATTCATGAAAAAAACAAGGATGATTCCTGATGCTATTTCCTTTTAGCCTTGTTCTGGAAGACTTAGGCAGAAAAATAAGACAAAGAAAAGGGGTTGGGTATTATGATTTTAAAAGAAAAGAAGAAAAATTCTCAACCTGTGAAGATGGCAGGGAAGTCCATCAATGAGTCTAGCCAGCTAATAAAATAATTTATGCATAGTTGAAAGTACAGCAAATGCAAAAATAATGATATAAACTATAGGATATCGAGTTCTAATTCTAAGAATAAGTGTGCAAATGCTAAAAGGGAATCACACAGTTCTCTATAACATGAGGTAAATAATATTCATGGATTAGCAGTTTTAATATTGTAAAGTTAAGAAGTTATCAAAGTTAATTCACAGCTTCAGAAAGTTTCTAAATGCCATCGCAAGTAAAATGCTTAGTAAATTTGAAGTTGATTTGAAATTTTTAATGTAGAAACAAAGGGGCAGATATTAAAAAATGAATAATAAGGACAGGTGATACATATTATTAGTTATTGAAACTTGATAAAAGGAAAATCTAATGAAGATAATATATATGATTGCTGCAGAGACATGTACAAGTTAAATACATATTACAGATATCAGAAAATTACAAATGATATAGCCACATCTATAGAAGCTTGAAATCTAAGAGGGACACTTACATATGAGTGGGTAAAAAATGGAGTACTTATTAAATTATGTTGGGTTAGCATCCTACATAAAAACAAATTCCAGATATTTAAGATGTATTAAAGAAGCATTTATAATAATTCAACTAGTAAAATGTTTAAAAGAAAGTTTTGGATAATTTGTTTATAAACCCAGTTATGGAAAGATGTATTACATAATCTTTAAAAACCAAAAGGAAAAATTTGATAGATTTGATTCAATTCATTTGACTAATTTACTGAGTATTTGAAAAATGATATTTTCTAGTCTAGAAAATATTTTTCTACATTTATTCTAGAATACAAATTTTATTTTCTACTCAACCAAAAACACAGACAAAATTAGTAAACAAGTATTAAATAGGGAGAAGATATTTTCCATATGTTGCCACCAAAGCACTCAATTTAAGCATAGAAAAACTTGTATAACTGATAAGAAAAAAACAAAATATCTCTAACCTTTCTAGAAAGATAAAAATCATAAAGGAATTTTAGACAAAATTGAATAGATAATAACCTATTTTAAGTGAAATCTATGCTCATCTTTATTAGTAATGAGAAAAATGCAAGTTTAAATAGTAATTAGATACTATTTTATAATCAAGTGGCAAATAGTTCTGAGTCTAGCAAATTTGCTGGGCAATGTTTATATATACCTTTTATAGTACACATTTTGATACCCACTTGGGAAGCAAATTGTCAGTGTTGATTAGATTTCAAGGTGTTTATATTTTTTCTTCTCAGAGATTTAGATTTATGGTCTATAACTTCTAACGCATATATGTGTAAGTAGAAATATGAAAGAATATAAAAAATTCTGATTGTAGCATTTCTTATAACAAGAATTTGGAGATGACTTAATTATATACCAACAGGAGACTATTTAAATTATCATACATTTAATGACAAACTATCCTAGCAATCAAGATAACAAGAGGAACAAAAGTATTAACATAGTACATTTTTGGTAGCTCTGTGTTTTTGTACTACTTAGGACCCAAAATATCATTTCATAAGCACTCAGTAAATTTTCTGCATTTTTAAAAAATATAGGATTATTACAAAAGCAAGGACATTCTTCCCATAGAATTTTAGGGGAATGGTTTTCATGGCAAGGGAAGAATATGAGGTCAATAAAGATTACATATGGACTTGAATTATTTCTATAATATTTTTTTACTTAAGAATCTGAAGGACCCCCAGGGACCTCAATGAAGTGGTTGATGTGAAATATATATATATATATATATATGTATAAATTAAAATAAAAAAGTTTAAAAAAAAGAATCTGAAGCAAATTTAGCAAAATGTTAAAATTTAATGAAATACATGGTTCAAAGAATTTTTTAATTCTCTAACTTTTCTGAATATTTGAAATCTTTAAAAAATAAAAATGTTTAGGGAAGAGATAGAAAATATTGCAAATAGATATTTAAATATTGTAGCCTCATGTTTTATCTGTCTTCGTAACTGAAATTCAGTGGTTTCACTTATTTTATTTTTACTCTAGCCATATTCATAACCACAATGGGTCTGAAGTGTGGAGGCTAGTTGACAATATGATAATTGATCTGTTTACAGTTTAACAACAGATTTGAGGATATAGAGGGGATAGTTTTAAATATTATTTTGACAGATTTGTCTGTCTCCAAGACTGTCTCCTAGATTTAAGTCAAAGTTAAATGTTGTTTATTAACTTTATTCTATATTTTGGATTACTGTGAGAGATTAAGTATGATAGTTCACAGCACAGAAGCAGTAATTAATAGAAAATATGAACTGTTAATGCTGGTACAAATGATATCAGATCCAGACATTATAACATATCAATTTTAGGTTACACTGTGTTTATTATAGAGAGCTTTTCAGAACTTAAATGTCTATTTCACTATATTGGCTAGATAGGCATGACATGTGTGATTGTAGAGGATGTTATGAAAAGATAAGAATACAACATATGATGGAAATTTAGCCTGTGAGCACCTTAAATTCAATCTCATGCTTTCAGTCAAAAAGACACACACATATTGCAACATTTCACTAAGGAAAAGATCTAGTTTATGGAATTTTTGAGAGTGTTGTGTAGCTATCTCATTCCTGTCAATTGTGTGAGAAGCTTGTTTGTGATGACAATTGTTGTTCACAGGCATCAGGATCACCAGTCTGCATAGGTTCTTTATTGGTTTTAGCAATTACACAGACACTTAATGCAGTGTCAGGGACAGGGATGCGGACAGGGCTGCTGGGAGGCAGGCAAGCTCCCCAAAACCCCAGTGATCTCTTTCCACTCTTTCTCTGGCAGTTGTCTTTGACATTTTCTTATTCTCTTTCACCGTGCACTCTTTCTATCTCCTGCTCATGCTCCAATCCTGCTCTTGTGTGCTGGGGTGATGCTGCCCTTTTATCCTCTCCTACCAGGCTCAGATGAGCCCCCTAACACATGCCCATACCCATTGGGCACCTAATTACAGGAAGGACACAATACTCCAGGTGCTGGTTATAAAGGCTAACAGAGGACCAAGTCTAACTAGCTCACCCTACAGGGAGAAATTTATATGGTGGATGAGAAATGTAAATTTGTACTACCAACTTTTTCAACATAGTTATGAACTCTATTCTGCATTCAGAAACCATTTTACAGGGAAAGTAGCTGAAATTTTGAAAATAAGAAGAAATGTATGGCTGTTGTTTTGGGTAAATGGTTTACACAGTTCTCTTGGTTGCTCCTAAGACCCTACAACCCCCTTTAGATAAACAACTTCATGTTATACTATCAGAATTTGTATCATTTTATCAAAATTATAGAAATGCAGAATAATAATCAGAGTACCCTAAGACACCTATTCTACGTGTCATTCTCAACTTAAAGTGAGAGGACACAGGTCAAAAGCAAGAAAAGTATGTGGCATTTCCAAAGTACTTCAGTAAAAACAATCTGATTTTTTTTTGCCTGCCCAGCATTCATTCCTCCTTCATTTGATAATGACACTAATCTTGCTTTGAGGAATTACTCCTCACACACTGGTTATAATCTTGTGCTTACTGTCAAGGATACATAAATGTCTTTCTTAGTCAAGTACAGAGATGCACTCTAAGTTCAGATAAACAACCACCTCTTCCATATTGGCAAAGGGTTGATCTCATTCCTCTCAACAATTTCCTAAGGAAATTATTGTTCTTGCGTCCAGGTGTTATAGACTAAGAATGACCATAAGTTATTTGCAACTTCCCAATGAAAGATGGCTATAGGATTGACTTTGTAAAATATTTTGATCAACAGAAATCTGAAATGATGACTTGCAACATACAGACAGAGTGATCATCGAAATTTACAGATTCCCTCTTCCTGTCTTGTTATGCTATATGAAGAAAGGCAGGTTAGTCTCTTTGAGATCACTGACAACACCAGATAGGTGATTGAGGCAACCTACCCACTGCTTATCAAATACAGCCACATATGTTACCTCAGAAAAGGTAAGCTGAATATGTGAAGGATTCTAATAAACATCTAACATCCAGTTCTAAATTGGTCATCTCCAATTTTCACTTTAAACTAAATGAAAGAAAATCCCAATCAAGTTTTCATCTGATACATTATTAAATATCTGTGGCTAGTAGGCCATCACAACTTTTATTTTGTGATGGGGGATATCTAGCAAGAAATTTAAATAATTTGAGTTTAACGCAAATCAGTGATCCATAGACTCATGATCAACTAAAAATTTTAAGCCACTAAGTTTTGACTGGCAAGCCAGATTTAAAATTTCTGTCTTAAAATAAAATAACCCTTGAGGTATGCCTAGATTAGAAGGAAATAATGCTTAGATTTCCCAGATGACAACCTATTTTTTGGTTGATTTCCAGGAAATTTCAAAATATTTTGCTTTTCTATCTTGCATCACCAATTGCTTCACATAGCCAGAATCAATATGCTGCTCCAGGATTTCATGAAAGCTTGAGTTAAAAAAAAATCAACTACTGTCATTAAGTCATTAGCATTATGATGCAGGAAATGTATCTTGTTCATCTCTGTATCTCCATCCTCTGATGTATTAAGAGCTCCTTGACTATAAATTTCATTTGGGAATAATCAGCTCACAATCTTTAGAAGTATTTTATCAACCCCAGTTTTCTTTTGTATGGCAGGGCATGATTTAAAATTTGAAAGAATACCAAGTGTATTTTTAAAAAAATTAATGTCATCTTCACCCTTTTACAATTACCCTTTTCAATTTTTTTAAGAGAACAAAACATACCTTTCACCTATCCTGAATATTGCTATGGTGTGTTACCTTTGGAATCAAATTCCTTTGGGATACCAAACAGAGGAACAAGTTGAATATTAGTGAGGAAGTGAAAAAAAAAAAAAAAAGTAAATTGCTGTAATGAACAACTGGTATATTTCCAAGGTAGGTTTCTTCTTATTCTTCAACTAAGTGAAAGAAGAATCTAAGTCATCTGATAGATTATTAACTAATTGTGACTGATAGAACATTGGTATAAGTTTTGATAAATAGCTGGGAGGAATTAAAATAATCTGCTAAAATTGCCAAAATTTAATTGTTCACTTCCAAAAGACTGATCTATATTTTTTCTTATGTATTTTTAAAATGAAGGAACTATACTATATTATGTCTGAAAAGAGAGTAGAAACAATGCCCCACCTTACCCACTTACCCAGTTTTCAGTTGTCCTTTTAAGTTGGGGGAAATCATGTGAGTACCTTCAATGACTAGTGTTAAGAAAGCCTAGTCTTACATAATCCTGGGACCAGGCTGGAGGCAGGAATGGTTAACTCTGGGCAGGTATGACATATTAATTGTTCAACTATGCAAAGAGAGAGTTCCTTCCCTGAAGAAAATTTTTAACTAAATAGGGCTCCCAACTAACTATTCTCTGAATAGTATTCAGAGAAAAACAAAACCAGATTCTTAATTAATGGGACTCAAGGTTAAATGAAAATGCAAGGTCTTAAGTTCAAAATGTGAGCATTTCAAAATGATAATAGCAGAATACTTAATCAAGCACAAAACTTCTAAACAGAATCCCTGTAGAGTTACATAGGTTATGTTTCCTTTACATCTCCATTCATCACCAGTATGAGATTAAATTTTCCACAAGCTGAGTGATATCAGAAGCTTCCCTCTTTCAGCAAGTTGCTGGGATTGAGTGAGTGAACCCTTGTTGCTTCTCTGTCACTTGTCCCTGTCTCTGACATTGGAGACCATTACTATCTAGGAGAGAAAGTGTGTGTGTGTGTGTGTGTGTGTGTGTGTGTGTGCATGCGTGCATGCATACGCAGGGGTGGGGAGTCAGTGGGGAACTATTTTCTCAGAAACAAACCTCTGCTTCCTTTTCTCATTCACTAGTGGATCTCTAAGTGTTGCCAGATCCCATATGTTTTTAGACAATTAAAATCATGACGATTTAACTGGTTCATTTGGGAGGATCCAATGTAATCATAAAACTTCTTAAATGTAAAAGGACAAACAGAGGAGAATGTTTTAACTCAATCTGAGAAAGACTCAGGCTGTCTTGGTTTACAATGAAGAGAAGGAGTCCATTATTAATCTTTCAGAATGTAATTTAGAGCTTGCATTGTTTATGATTTTTCATAGAAAACAAAGGTTGTAGGCAAGAGCAACATATACTTTCTGTGTTTCATCTTAGTCTGATGACACAACAAACTAAGAGTCAAAGGATCAGGAGACAGTTCAAAAGACCTTCAGATAAGGAAACAACAAAAGACAGACACAGAAAAGGCAGTGCTTAGAAATGAAAATACTAGTGCCTTTAGGGAAGTGCAGTCAAATAGAACAGTATGAATGACACAATGGAATTATGCTGGTAATTTCTCCCTGCTGTACATATGAATTATGCAAAGAATATTGGATTGATAGATGCATTGTAGTGAAAACTGCCACTTCCCTTCCAGGCCCTGGAAGAGGTGGGAACAGTGCTAGAGAGATCATGTGATAAAGTAGGAAGAGATATAAACTGTGTATATTGCAGAGGATACTGGCAAACTGTAAAATCAAAACTTGCAATCTGAAAGTCAGACTGACAGAATATCTGCATTTCATGTTACTGGGGAATCAAGTTACCATGTTGGCAACTATCATGAGAAGTTTCCTAAATAATATCAACTTCAGGGATCTGCTTGCTCCACAACAAAATTAGCAGTTCTTTGTTGATATTTTTATTTTATTTACAAACACTGAAAAGGCTTAGTTGTGTCTTCTTTCTTTAAAAAATTTTCCCAACAATTTATCAGAAAACTAATAATGTACAGCACATTGACAAATAAATATCTTTAAGACTTTTGTGACCCTTAGTAGTTATGGTATGTATTTTTCATGTTCAGAAAGATATGCTATATATTATTATCAGGCATAATTTGCATCCTCCCGCAAATAAACAAACAAACAAACAAGCAAACACAACAGTCAGATGGGGAATGCAGAATATCGAGAAAGCTGCTTGCATGGTCTGAGGTTACTGCTGGGCTTCTTTACTTTTTATGTTATTAGGTTTCTGCTCTCCATCTGGCTATTCTTGGTTAGCATAGAAGTAGAAACACAGGTAGAAGCAGAGATAGATGTTAAATATTAAGATTGGTACATTATAAATACTTCACAGAGATAACTTCTATACTAAAAATGATCACTTATTAGCAAATATTTGTTTACCTACTATTTTAAAGCCATGTTCCATATCAACACTCTCCAGTATAAATATAATGACAGTCACCAATATAGGGTATTTATATTGTTGCTCAGAAGTTTGATGCAGGTCTCACTAGACTAAAATCTAGAGACTTCAAAGTCTGCATCCTTTCTTGAGTTTCTAGAGAGGAGAATTTGTGCCTCTGACTTTTCAACTTCTAGAAACAAAGCATATATTTTAGTTCATGAATCTCTTCTAGCTACAAAGCCAGTACAAGATCTTATATTGAATCACTCCAATTTTCTGTCTTCTTCTTATGATTATACTAGGTCCACCAAAATAATTCACAGTATAATTTCCCTATTTTAAGATCTATTACCAATTTAATTCCATCTGCATCATTAGCTCTCCCTTGACATATAATGTGACATTCATAGATTCCAGGAATTAGGATATGAACACGTTTAGAGGGATCATTATTCTGCCTACCTCAAATAGTTATATTTTGTAGCATGACTGAGAGATTAAAGGAAGCATTATGTTAAGTACTTTGAAAAGTATCTGGCACAGGGTAATACTTAGTGTTTTGATAAGTAGAGGGAATGAATACTGGGAGGAGGAGAATGAATTGGAATCCTACAGCTGTCTAAATTAGGAACTTAGAGTGCAGTTATGAGTGTCTAGGCAAAGAAATAATGGTTTTTGAACTGAGAAACAAGAGCTAGATTAGTATATTCAATCACAAATGGTATACTACAAAGGAACATTTAAACTAGAAGTGAATCTAAATTAGAATGACAAGGATAGTATATCAACCAAAAACCACCTCATGTAGGATGCAGTGTAACTTGCTGATTAAGCATAGGTAGAGTTGATATACAGAAAGGCCCAGAGGAGCTGTGCTTGGTTTAATGGTCTACAGCAGCATCTTGAATTCTAAGCAAATCCACTGTTGAACTTGTACATGTGATGTACTGTGGAACAACAGGGCATGCATGTGAGTGGAGAAGTTATATGTGATATATAGATCTATCTATCTATCTATCTATCTATCTATCTATCTATCTATCTATCTATCTATCTATCTATCTATCTATCTATCTATCTATCTATCTATCTACCTACCTACCTACCTACCTACCTACCTACCTACCTACCTACCTACCTATCTATCTATCTATCTATCTATCTATCTATCATCTATCTATCCATCATCTATCTGCCTATCTACCTATCTATCATTTATCTATCCATCTATCTATCATCATCATCTATCCTATTCCTGTCCACAATGCCTTCCTACATAAGGATTCATAAATACATAATTGAGATGATGTGTGAAAATTAAACAAGATTCAGTATGAGTAAAAATGAAACATGAGCTTTTGTTTGCAAATGAGTTAATCTTGATGTTGACAAGTATAAGACTACATTTTCCATTCAACCAAAACTTTATTTCAATACTGTTTTAAAATGCAGGGACAGCTAGGAACCCCATCTTATCCTTTCTTTTATTATTTGTATTACTTATCAGTACTAGACCACTATTTATACTGAAAATAACCATATAGAGGGAAAGGGAAAAGGCATGACAAGCACTAGTTCCTTTTAAAAAAATCCTTTATTATCTATAAGTCAATGGTAAAGAGTGTTGACAGAATATTCATCTTTATCAGGAAGTAAAATAAAGCAGTTGAGCAGATTTTGTGAAGTATTTCTGCTGTGCTGATAAGAATGAATAAGCTATGAAATACAAATTGTATAATTTCAGTGACCCTGCCTGTGTTAAATATTCTATTTGTATTTAAAGCTGTTATGTACAATATTAAATGAATGATATCAATCATTTAATCATTTACAATTTAATTTTGTCTCCTTTTAAATGTATGTAATTTTGAATATATAGAAATAAAAAAGTATCACAAGTTGAGAAAGTAAGCACAAATGAAAGAAAATAATTTTATAGCTTGGGACCTTTCATAGCAGTCTTTCTTGCTGTTTTGAGTGAGTGGCCCTGCATTTTCATTTTATACTAGATTCTGCAAATTATATAGCTGGCCACGCATGAGAGCTCTTGAGTTAGATCGCATTTGAGAATTCCAGGTCTCCCTCCTGCTAGTTATATAACCTTAGATTAATTATTTAGACTCTTTGTGCTTTAACTTTCCTCATATGGGAAATGAAGACTTGGTAGGGTTTTAGTATAGAAAGATCAGGTTAATCCATGTATTGCACTTTGAATAGTATCTGTCTCACACCACCAGTACATGAGCTACACAATAATAAGGTCCATTTCTACTTTGCCCAAGCTTCTAAAACCTAGTCTATGAAATACAGATTTTCAGATACCACCTCCTCAAGCTTCTGGTCCACCATCTTTCTTTATTCTGCTTGAGAAAGCCAAGAAAAATAAATTTTATAAATCTCATCTCCCTGAATCACCATAATTTAATGAACTCATGTTTGGGTGCTAGTACCTTAAAAATATACTTCCACATATCTATGCTTATTTTCTTTATCACATTCTGTTTGCATGTTTTTCTCATTTATTTCTCTTCATGGTGAAAGAATAGACATTTTTGTGCCAAATTTCCCTTGTTCATAACCCAGGACAATGGAGTACATAACCTAGGACAATGGACTTGTGAATTTAACAGCTATGGATACTGGTGTGAATACTAAATCTTATAGAAGACAGATATATATTATATAGATTTTGAACAGTTTTCATATTATTTTATAGCTAAACATAAAAAATACAACTCAGATGATCAGTAGATAGGTAATTAGTTGCTAGATCCATGCCTCAGTCAATGAATGAAATTGAAGGGAAGACAGCATACTGACTGAAAACATGTAAACCTTTTCATTTAAAAGGAATACTTGACTATTTTGCATTACAATAGTCTATGTACCTGAGGACAGCAGACTTAACGTAGACATCCTCTAGTATATAGACATATAATTTGCTTCTTATTTGGCTACCTTAGCTACCTTGTTTCAAGGGAACAAGTACTAAGGATGAGTAGCTAGTGAGGAACTGTAATTTTGCCAAAAATTTGAAGCCCCAATATCCATACTAGAAAGAAGAGATTTAGAGCATCTATACAACTTTGAAAAATATTTATCAGAGAATTTTCTGAAATGAAAGCAACACCAAGGAAACTAGAATACCAGGGCTGGCAAGAAGCAGTTTTATTAATATTGGTACTGATTCAGCATATTCATATCTAAAGGCCGAGTACCCCTACCAGGAAGTTAAGGGTTTATATACACTTTACATGTTTTGGTGTTCCAGATAGACTGTCATTGGTGGCAATATAAGGCTTGATGTGGCAAAGCCAGAATGATGAAGGTTCAAGGAGAATCTGGGCTGCATACCAGTAAACTGAGTCAGTAAGTCATGGGTTGTTTTCCAGATGGTTTACCTAGACCCCTAGGTTGTATATCTTAGGTTATTGCACTTCAACATACTTTAGGTTATCATATGCTTTTACTGATCATTATGTATCAGTATAAAATAGTTCACATATATTTATTCAGTATTAAGCTACATACATGTGCTTCTCTCCCAGGCTATAGAAATCTTATCTGTATAACAATATAAAATTTTATATTGGAATGTTAAATTATATAACATAAACTTATATTACATATCATGCATTAATTATATTATTTATTACATAAGGGCATTCCATGATATTATATTATGGATGAAAAACAACTGTGCCCCATCATGTGTGTATCTCCATGACACATAACCAGTATTCTGTTACCAGAAACCCCATTTTGGGATTAGACACAAAAAAATCTATTAAAACTTTAATATTTTGTATGAGATATCATTAACACTTCAGTGAGAATCAGTAGTTATCAGACTCTAATAAATTCCTTTGAAAGTTTTTCATCTGCCATTACAGATTAGGAGAGATCCAAAGTCCCTGGCTACAACTGAAAACTGTTTAAAAAGAAATGATGCAGGAAAAAAACAAAACACACTGAACATAAATTTTGTGTCCCTCCAGTCAAGCTTGGTCTGGGACCTGTTGTAAATTTTACTAATATAAAGTTAACTTTCATATCATTTCTAATGTACACAGTCCATCTTGTGGGCCTTGACTACATTTATGATCATTTGATGCTATTCTATTTGAGGTGCTTCAGCAGTAAAAAAGGATACTGGAAGAGAGTATAAATTCCAGTCTTGCTTCCCTTGTGCATATGCAGTTATGCTGACATAGAAAAAGGTGGTCCAAAAAAGTGCTTTTTCTTTCAAGAGAACATCACTATTACTTAAACAGATGATGGTCAGTGCAGCAGAATTGAGAGACATAGTTTACCAGTGAGTGAGCCATGTAATATCAGCAAAAAAAAAAAAAAAAAAAAGTCTCTACAGAGTGTCCAAATTAAGTAAATGAAGGAAAGTTTACAGAAATGACACAACTACAATGTCAGATAGACCTCACAGATGCTAAAGGGAGGTTTCTTACACATATGGTACCAGAAAAAGTCTGAATCTTCGAGTCTGAAAATAGTTTCTGGACCAAGTGAATTCATTAGTGAACACTGAAGCAAAAGGAAACTGTCTGGTGACTTCAGAGATCAGAAACTTGCCTGATACTTAACCCTAGGCAATGCAAATAAATCAATTTGATATATCTAGAATAGTGATGGGTGGGAATCATCCCCTCCATGAATATTCATCCTAATTCTATCTTGCTGAACATGGGTAAATCATATGACAATCTTCGCATCATATCATATAATGTTATGCCATATAATATCATATCATATCATCAATTATATCATATGGTAAATCATATCCTTTATTGTCTCATTTTTCTTACCTAGAAATTCAGAGTAAAGGTCTTATCCTGCCTAGTTTACATGGTTAACAATCAAGTGAGATCTTGTATGTGGACTGAAGAAAAAGAAAGTTTTACCCAAATGAAAGGTCAACTGACATTAAAGAACATTCTTACAGATTTTAGGACTAACTAGTCCCTTCCCCAATTTAAAGTATATCTGTATATATAGTTGAGATAATTAATATTGGTTTACAACATTGCTTTCATTATAAAAATGTGGGAGCCCTTCTTTAGCATTGTTACCATAGTGTAACCACCATAGACCTTTGTGTTTCTCCCCTTCCCCTTCTCCCTATCTGTCTCTGATTTCATTCACTCAGCATTAAGGTTTTAAGGGTTAACTTAATTTTAAAGGACAAAAGTTCTCAGTTGAAATTGTTAACAGTTTACTCAGAGTATTTATCTAAAATGTTATTTTAAAAATATTTTGGTTAACTCTCTTATTAATTCAGTCAAAACTCGATGGAGAATACAGAGACATGACCTAAAAAATAGTTCCCAATGGCTTCAAATTGGAAAGTGTTAACTTGCATCATATTGTAACCATGCTAGTGCATATGGCTATATACATTCTAACTCCCAATAGAGATCTTATGTTTGGTCAGAATAATTTGGTATGAACTTAACAAGTCCCATGTCTGACTTTCAATAAAAATTACATTTGAATTACCACAAGTATTTGGCACAAAGGGAACAAATACTCACCACAATGAATGGTAAGATTCAGTTTAGATCTCAGGCATTGCAAATAAATGACAAATCCATTAAGGGTGGAGAGTTTATGAAATTAGTTCTATAATGACTAAGTGCTGAGAGTTTTACTTTTGCATGAATACATGAGGTAGCAATTGATAGCATTGTTAAACCTGGTTGCTTGGAGACAGCTGACTGATTAGAAGATGGTTACTATCTACATTTATAATTATTGTGATTACTATTACTCTGTAGCCCTCAGTGGGATCTTGAAAATGATAATATGGCATAGCATTTCACAAACTTAGGCCTATAAAAACTCAATATATATCTCAGTAAAAAAGATTTATAATGTCCCTTCTTTGCCATTTCAGTGGACTCATTTAAAGAATAATACAATTATTCACTCTCAGCTTATAGAGTTGCTTCTTTTCAATCCCTTTATGAAATAGAATCAGAGGTTATTACCAACGATGAGGGGAGAAAAACAAAACCCTTCTGAGAAAGGAATATCAGAGATTGATCTTGCTTGTGTCTCTATCTCATAATCGAGTAAATAGCAACTTAAAAATCCCAGTGCGAGAAATGCTGAGGCATTTTATTCTACTTGTGATCATATTAGTGAGTAATAAATAGCATCAAAATAGATTGCATTTTTATTTATGCTGAAGCTTAGGACAGTCTCACCAAAATCGACACTGTGAGGATACAATCTGTGTTAACTTAAAGGAGGAATTTAATCATATCTATTTTGTCTCTCAAACAAACAGAACCTCACCAAATAAAGACAGTACACCTGCATGATGCTGTTGCATATACACTTGCCACAAATAATCTTTGTAATTAAGAGATACAAAAACTGCTGCAGTAATTACAGTGGAAAAAAAAGAGCCATCAACAACTGTAGAGAAAATATAATGCAAGCCAGTTGTCTCATTTTCCCAGGTAACACAGCATCACTAGCACATTACCACCTCAACCCCTGACCCCACCTCTGGGGGAATGTGTTTCTCAAAAGTTTCTTTCTGAGATATCAGAACACTGCACAATATATGACACTGTTTCTATCAATATTGATAGATATTTTGTACAATAACAATTACCTAGTTCTATACTTACCCTTTTCTATATTATTTTCTTTGTTTACCCCAGGATACAGTTTTCATTCTAAGGATATTTCATTCAAGACACTATCCAATAAATATCATAGATTATTAAACAGTTGCAAGAGCTACACATAGGCTCTATTAAAGGAATTGTAATATATCTTAGATATAGATTCTCCTGTTGAACAATATCCTATTTCTTATGCTCACACTTGTCCCTAAATGCATTTTACATATGCAATAGGATTTCATAAAATAGACCACTAAGAAGATTTGGAAGGGCTCATCTTAAAGTCCTTTTTTTTTTTTTTTTTTTTTTTTTTTTTTTTTTTTTTTTTTTTTTTTTTTTTTTTTTTTTTTTTTTTTTTTTTTTTTTTTTTTTTTTTTTTTAGACTTGGTCTTGCTCTTTTTTTGCCTGTGGAACCGCAGGCTCTTGTTGCCCGGGGTACCCCAGACTCAAGCAATCCCCAGCCTCAGCTTCCCAGGTAGCTGGGATTACAGGCACGTGCCACCACACACAGCTATTTTTTTGGAAAGGTCTCGCTATGGGCTCCAGGAGGGACTCGAACCGCCATCCCTAGCCCCGGCCACTTCATAGGCTGAAGCTTACAGGCATGAGCCACCGTGCCCGGCCATGTCTACATTAATACTTAAATGCTGTAATTCTATACCAAAGTAAGATCTATCCATGAGGGTGACTAGACAGCTGTAGGAATGGAGATGAATTTTTGCTTAACCCATATATTTTCTAGCTGATTTGGTAGGCATCTATAGATAGGAAGTCTTCCCTCCAGGTGACAAGGTCAGCATTTAGTAAAAAAGAATTCCTAGTTAGTTTTACATTTTATAGCTCATGAATTAGATTTGATTCCCTTGTCCTTCTTTCCCTAGTCTCTCTCTGAAAATTTCTTGCTCCTATTGTATTACAGTAACATATTTTACTTCACTCCATGGATATGGCACTTGATTTTTTGATTCCTGGTTATGATTTGCAGTTTTCCCCTGAAAGCCTGGGGTTGGCTCTAAGATCTACTCTGAACTATGAAAACAGTGTCCCTGCTTGGGGTAACCCATCCCTGGATGAAAAAAAAGATTAGGTCCTTTGTTTGTGCATTCACTCTAGTGATCAAATGAAAACTACAGCAAGACCGCTAGCTTGGTCAGGTGAATTCCTAGAAGCTAGGAAGAATAGAAATGGAATCAAGTATTTGGTTTTATTTGGTACCTTTTTGTGAACTCAAAACAACTGAATCACAAGAATATACTGTGTCCATATTAGTATACATAGTCGTAATTAAATGTGTTATGGGGTAAATGTAAAGAGAGAAAAATTGGTGAGAACCATGGTATCATCTAACATTTGTTTGTGTATAAAGTGAGAATATCAACTCCAAAATGAGTCTAAGAAAATTCTTTTCATCTTCCCAGGAAAAATAAGGAAAAACTTCCAAAGGACACAGCTTTTCACCATTTCTGAAAAGTTTCATTCATATAACAAGATAATAAAATTAAAAATTGAAAAGAACTATAATTATTTCATAATCTCAACATCCAGAGAATCACAGTGACTATTTGGTACCTATTCTTTAACTTTTTGTTATTTAACTTTCCAAATATTAGAATTCAATTCAACATTTATTTAGATAGTAATAATACTTTGGGAGCAAAAAACTACTATATAACACCATTTTAATCTTTTCTATACAAAAATGTCATTATTTTTTCTTTTAGTGGAACTTCATCAAAGGTTTGCGTTCTCAAGCTGTAATTAATAAACTTTGTTGACTCTTTCAATATTAAATTATTAGCATCAGCTAATTGGAATTTTAGTTGTCAGAAAGGTGAACAATGTAGTCATCATAAAGTCCAGAAGTAACTTTAATTTGATATTGCCATGATATGAACATGACAATAGCTTTTTCTATTGCAATTATTCATCTGTATAATTTTCGTCTCTCCTGGGGCTGTCAGATTTGGTTCTTAATGATAATATTAATATGACTCTGAATAGCAACAGAATTTATAATGCTTTTAAAATACTAAAGATCATCTCTGCCTATATTCAATCTGTCAACATTGACAGTCACATTTTTTGCATGTTATACATTTTCCTTAATTTATCAATACCTATATTAATATATATAGCTATTAAACTTACATAATATACCTCTTTATTATCCAAAAAAGACAAAATCATGCAATCCCTTCCAACATACCACTTCTATGTTCTAATTTGTCTTATAAATATCAAATTGAATCTATTCCTAGTAACTAAAATTGTTCTGCATACATCAACTGAAATTTATCACAAAATAATACTTGTAAAATTATTTTAATTATCTAATATCTAAATAGTTTGTGTTGTACATCATTAAGAAGAACCACATCATTACTGCAGCACAATTTATAATTGCAAGGACATGGAAGCAAGCTAAATGCCCCAAAACAGATGACTGTATGAAAAAAATGTGGTACATATACACAATGAAATATTACTCATCAATTAAAAACGACAAACTTGACGATTTTATAACAACATGGATGTACTTAGAAGGAATCATATTAGCAGAAATAAGTCAAGAAGAAAAAGACAGAAACCAAATGACTTCACTAACATATGGGATACAGTGAAAAAATAAACAAAGACTTGGGGAAAAGTCAAAACAAGCTAAGCACCAAACTGAAGAGCACAACTTTGAGCAGGAGGGAAAGGGGGTGGGGGATGGAGAGGAGGGGGGGTAAACCCTGGGGATTACAATGTTGTGAAATTTATATATAAATAAAAAATTTTTAAAAAAAAGAACCACGTCAATATGAAAAATAACAAAATTAAGGAGAGTTTTTTTTTGGATAAAATGTATTCTTTTTCTCTGGATATTTATAACTTTTTATGGACAATGGACATAAAGATAGCATCTGGATAATTCAGTATGTCATTTTATTTTCAAGTAACACATTGAACCTTTTCTCCTTGAAGACTTCCTAGGAATCAGAGAATATCCACCTGTGTCTAGGTTGGAAGCCCTCTGTACTGAGCAAGTTGGATTGTTTTCAATTGTGGGATGTTTTTGGCAAGTGGCCTGACACAAAAGAACAACTTGGTAGCTGTCATTTCTCCACTATCATGCCATTCCTTTTTATACTGAAAGTTTCGGGTCATTTGGCCAATTAAAATGTAAACATACTCATCTTAATCTCATAGTACTTAACAACTTCATTTAAAGTTAGCAAAATATTGTCTGTGCATTATAATTCCTACAGACAAAAGAAAGTGAAGTTCTAAGTATGTAGATGTAAGCTTAATCTTTCCATTTTCTTTCTAAGCAATAGACTCACTGATCCTCCTTTATTTAAAGCAGGGTATTCACTCCCTTGTCCTTGTTAACACTTAGTTAAATCAATCTAGTGTGAGCATCATAAAAAAACGAAATCTCTAAAACAGCCATAAATGTAAAATGACCCCACTGGGTTTTTTCTGTATATAGAACATAATGAATTCAATCAGAATTATTTCCTAACTATGTGTTCCCTAAGACAGGATGCTCATGTATGTTGTGGATAGCCATGTGTTTATTGATTTGCCATTAGATACATTTAAATGTTTACTCTGTTCTAAGCTTTAGACTAAGTCCCCCCCCCCCCCCAAGAGGGAGAACACATACTATCTGCTCTTAGGGAACTTAATTTTATCATTAGAAATTGACTCAAATACTTCTGAATGATCAAGAAGGGGCTTCAAGAGAGGAGATAGCTGTATGAGCAGAGAATCAAATTGTGATGAAAATCATCCAGACTGGTAATGATGCAAAGATACTAGGCTGGAGAGAAGCAGACATGACACTTTTGGACAAAGAAACCACAATGAACTCTGGAAACCTAAACATCATTTCTTTAAAATATTTTAATAATTGTGGGGGAGTATAAGTGATTTCCCCTAAGTCAAATTTTACCCAATACCAGAATAGGTTTTGAATACAGGATTTCTGGCTTTTGCTGAACTACAAAATTCCTAGCACAGAGGAGCCTGTAGAAATGCAACTTTAATAAACTGTATGCATAGTAATACACATAGTATTATAAGGGAAAAAATCTTGCAGTGTTAAAGAAGCCTTAATTTTAGTTTATGATGGATAGGCTTCTTTTGCACGCTATACAGAAAAGCTTTTCACAGTACAGGTAGTTTCTTGATGGGTGAATTAAAATGTAATGCTAATTAATACTACTGGGTCACAGGATTAAATATATAATTCATGCTCCAGTTATAATACATCTGCAGAGAGTAGTGAGATTACCCTCATGTTTATAAAAAAAAAGTGTCTTTGAGATTCAAAATATAGATTACATATTAAAATAGGGGAAAGCTCAAAGGAGTGACAATATCCTTAAAACATATGAGCTATTGTAGTTCAAATGATTAGGGACATTGCGCCTTTAGTGGGGCTGTGAAAACTCTCTTCAATACATCATCTCTGAGGGATTTGCATGAATGATGAAAGGAGGTCTTGGAGAGAGTTATGTTCTTATTTCAAGATTGCCAGCTTTCAGATGGCCACCAGAGTTCCCACATTGACCTAAGTAATGCTAACCAAAGCAGTTACTGTCTGGGTAGCAATCATTGCTGGCACTTAGAGTTTCTGGAGAATTATTGACACTTGGGCTCCTCTGTTAATTAAAAATGTCATTCTATTTCAAGATGTGTTTTCAAGATGAGGAAAGCTCTGTTTTTCTTCTTGAGGGTTCACAATAATAATTAATGTATAATGAGGAAAGTTATCCTAGTTTGTCAACATGTTCTAGAGAAGGAACTTGAAAAAAAAGCTTCAAAATAATCATCTGAAAATGCAGCAAAATTATAGATGCATACATTTGATCAAAAGCTTAGGGATGAAAAATACATGAGATATTACATTTTCCTATAAAAATGGAGATTGCTATATAGAGAAAAGTCAATTTAATGGTATATTTTAAAAAAGACAAAATATATCACATACTATTTAAGAAAATATTCAAAACTAGAAGTATTAGAAAAAGTGAAAATTAAGGCAAAATTGTTAAATACAAATAAATATGTAATTTACCCTCATGACTTTAGTTTACCAAAAATATTTGTCCATCAGTAATCAGTTTTTACAAAAACACAACAGCAAAGTATTTACAGTATTTAAAGCAAAATCTAAGAATATGAGAAAATGTGATAGTAGTCATATTAAGGAAATCCTAAACACTTCTCAGAAACACATCCAGTAGTCTAAGAAAATATTAATAATAGAGACTTAAAAGGACATGTTTGTTGCTAACATGATGAAATCACTGCAAGTAGAGTTGGAAAGAGATGCACAGAGGCATGTCATTATATAGCATTTCTATACTATCTAGGTGAAAGAAGTATAAATAATCTCAAGTGCATAAATAATAGTGAGATGTAAAATAATTTATATATATATAGATGTATAAAATATTTACAATGAGATGTCAATGAAAAAGGGTAGTTTTGGGTAATTATTATCCTTGTTTTAAACAGATTTTGTTTAATTTTTTAAATGTCTGTGCTTAATCATTGGCTTGTATAGTTCCTGACAATTGTATATGTGGTGTACTAGGAGCAATTAGCTCTAGAAATCATGAATCTCTTGCACAGAGTCCTCCCCTGTGGGACTCCCCCCAGTGAAAAATCTCTGGAACCCACAATAAAGAGACAAGTCAAACTATATTTCTGTTCTGCGACAGGATCAAAGAATTTATCCCTCCTCGGCGAGAGTTCCATGAGATCAAAGCAAAGAGAATTTCAGATAGAAATATCAAGTTGTAGTACCTTATTGTGTGTAAGCAACAAAATTATGGCAGGGCTTTCTGTCTTTTCTCTCCATCTGTTTAAGAATTGGAACTGAAAAGTGTATTTATTTAAGTGTATTTATTGATGCATTTATTTAAACTGAAAAAATGAAATTGAACTTTTTCTGGTTGAAAGATAAGAATTATTATTTCTTGTAAGAATGTCAATTTCCTCAAATCAATCTAGTAATTCATTCTAAATTATAGTATGAATAAATGTTAATTATATTTAAAAAGATGTTTCTATTATTTATCTAAATTAAGGAAACAATGGTGTCAACAATAAAGATTTGAAAAGTGATAATGACAATAGAGTTATGTGAATCAAGGGTGATGTTTAGTGTGAAACATTTGCCCAGAGATTGCTGAATAAATTGGAATAAATGGTTACATATAATATATACCCTGTAATGTATTCATGACACAAACTATCATAGGACAGTGAATTTGATATATATGCCAACTCTAATAATAAAAAATTCCAATTGAAATTGCCAATTGTGTTCTGATTTCATCTTGGAATTTGCTCAGAGGTGACCACTATTCTGATTATGCCATCATATATTAGCTTTAACAATGTTTGTATATACATATTTTGAAGAATTTTGAACTTTATTTAAGGAATCGTCCATATACATTTTTCTATAAACATGATTTTTCCATGATGAAATTTTGCTAAGACTCAATCATGTGTATAAAGTAAAATGAATTTATTTTCACCATTGTTTACTATTTTATTAAGGAATACTTCAGAATTTATTTATTCACTGTATTAATTTATATTTAAAAAGGAAAAAAAACAGAAACCAAATGGTTTCACTACTATATGAGACATGGGAAAGATAAACAAAAATCCATGAAGAAAAGTCAAAACAAGCAACAACCAAATTGAAGTACACAACAGGGGTGGGGAGGAGGGATGGGACAGGGTGGTAACGGTCAGGGGGGGGGTGAACCCCAGAGGTCACAGAGATGTGAAATTTATATATAAATAAGTTATTTAAATAAAATGATGAATTATTTTTATTAGCATTAAAACTCCTACGAACATTTATACCTCTCTACTTGTGCTCACATGCTAAGTTCTCTACCTTATTAACATAGAATTTGAATGGTGAGATCATGCAGTGTATACAGCTGATCTATATCAAATAATACTGTTATTTTCCCAAATGCTTGCATACATTTTAACACTTTATCAGTTTTGTATGTGTTTTCTTTTTTATTTTTTTTGTAACTTCACTGACATATTTTAAAAAACTTATTGTTCACTACTGTAGATTCAATGCTTCTCATTTGTTCTTGATTTCTTTTTTTTTTTTTTTTTTTTTTTTTTTTTTTTTTTTTTTTTTTTTTTTTTTTTTGATTCCTAATGTATCTGAGCAGTTTTTCACATGTACTTTTGGTCATTTCTGTTTCATAGTCATTGAAATGACTATCTTAAAAATTTTTGGACTGAAAAATGTTTCTTTTTATTCATGTACTTAAAAGATTGTTATTCTAGCTCTTGAATTCTTGGTTGACAATTTTTTTCTTATCATCTGGCTCCCATTGTTGTTGAGAAGTAAGCAGTCAGTCTAATTGTTGCTTCTTGAAAGGTTTCTCCTTTTTATCCCAAGATATTTTCAGAAATCTTTTATTTGGTGTTCTGCAGTATCTAGCTGTGAGATTCTTTTCACTTAACCTTTTAGGATTTGTTTGACTTCTTAAATCTGAGTCAAATCTTTCATCATTTCTGGAGAATTTTCAGCCACTATATCCTCAAATATAAACCATGCATTGTGTTTGATTAGCAGTGCTTGCTCCTCCACACTCTCCAGTTAAAACAGTACAGAAATGTTTCCAGACTAACCAAATGACCCACATAGAGCTAATTTGTCCCAGTGCACTGTTAGGATTTTAAGAAAGAGTTAATCATCTTACAAAATGAATGACCTATGTTTTTTAGGACAGTTAAAGAAGAAAAAGTGCATAGATATAAACTGAGTTGGCAATGTTTGTATTGTATGCAGTGATAGCAACTGTACCTTGAAATCTAGAAGATATTTTTTCTTAAAATATTTTCACTTTATGTTTTACATGAAATTCTCAAATCAAATTTATTTATTTACTTTTACAAGAGGGTTAGTATTTTATGATTTTAAAGTTATTATTTTTCTTAAAGAAAAAACATTTTTATCATAAAACAGGTGTCTGACTTCATAATTGTTTTGGAGATTTTTTTGAGTTTAAAAATCTTTTTAAAATGAATAAAAAATACAGCTCAACACCTAAAAATTAGTATACAATGCGTACAAGAATGAAACATAATCACACAAAAGATTATTATGCTTACAGAGTGCTCAGTAATTTCCTTGCAGTATCTAATTTAATTTTGGAGACTTAAAAAATATATACTTTTTATTTATTAAAGTCAGAGCTGTAAAAATATGCTTTTAAATGGTAATAATCAATATACAAGAAAGAAAATAAAAACGATAAAACTATATTCGTAGGTACCAAATGTCAATTAGTGAAAATAATCACTCTTGGTTCTGATAAAAAAAAAAGTTTAGTGATATTCTAAAACCAAGCACTTTGGTTTGATTAAAGATATACATGATATCAACATAATGGGTAAATGAGATCTTTTTCACAAACTGGAGTCCATGTATTTTTCTGGTACTGTTAACTGATGATTCTGGAAAAGTTCTATTACTTCTACAAATCTGTTCAGTTATAGATAGAATAAAAAGTTATATCTCCTTTTTGGGGTTATTGTAAATACACAATAAAATATGTAAAGAAAGATTGGCATGGAATATTTCACAAATTGTATAATCTCACAAATATTTGAGATTAATATGTGTAGGTCTTTAATTAAATAAATATTACTTTCTTCTAGTCCTTTTAATATTAACAAACAAACACCCCCAACCCTAGAAGTTCATTCATTCTGGGGTGGAAATTAACCATTATGTATTATTTGGAGAATAAGGTTTGTTGAAGGAAAGTGACTGGGGCCTTCCAAATTCCTTACCTCTGTTGATAGTTATCCTTCCACTGTAATCTATTATCAACCACACACGTCTAGATTCTTAACATGTTACTCCCCAGATTTCCTCAAACTTATTTTCTGAGACTCTTACTCCACTCTGTCTTCATTTCCAATTTTTGGCTATGCTGAAATTCTTTCCACATTATTCACACATACAACCTTCTTTAGTTACAATATTGTACCTCACTTGGTTTTCCCATATAGCTTATTGTCTTTTTTTGTACTCTTGCCTCTGTGTAAGAGGTGTGTGTATGTATTGTGTGTGTCCATTTCTCTAAACAAGGTTTCTTAATCTAAACATTTGAGATGAAACTCTTTTAAACAGGCTTCCATGACTCATTTAGTTGAACAGGATTCCAGCCAAACATGATGGGAATTCCTTGGGAATACATGTTAAAACTCAAATGTGACTTGCCTTTCCATCATGTGGAAGGAAAAAGTGGTAGGATGAATCTGTATAAAGGACTGTGTGTTATATAGTACATATTTACAGTTCAATACTCCACTCTTAGAATTATGGTATGATTCAATTATTTGACTGATACCAGCACAGCATCAAACAAGGATGTAGTAAGTTTTGTAATAAGTTATGTAGATGAAGTTAATTTGTAAATTCCCTGACTTAATTCTATGTGTATTACTGTTTTACTATAGTTTATACTATATTTAACTGCTCATTGGCAAGTGCTTAAAGATATAAGCATCAAAATCATACAATCGTTAATAATATCCGAGCTATAATATATTAGTCATTGTGCTAGGCATATTATATACACTATGAATATGTAAATAAACTGTATAATAGTCACATAAGTTAGATTGCACATTAACCAAAACTGCATAATGGTTACATAAGTTAGACTACACATTAACCACATTTTACTAATGAGAAAGCTGAGTTTGAGAGAGATTTTAGAGTTTTCAGTGGCGTTTTCTAGTAGTCATCAAAATTATGTGTTTAGCTAATTCAATAATTTGAATGTTATATATTGCACAATGTGACTATAGTACTTACAGAACAAAATTGAATAGTTTAAAGGTTATATAAACATAATTTTAAGCAAACTTTTTGTATAATCCTATCAGAGGCACTTTTCAGTACAAGTGCACAATTATTGGTTAAGTTTATTTAATTACATATTTTCCTTAAACCATTTTTAGGGCTAAATTCCTTGGATTATTCTTAATTCATGTTTGATTAAGTCATGCATGCTAAGCATTCTTTGTCAAAATTACATAAATAGTGGCTAAGCTCAAATTTCTATATATTGAGTCCCACCATAAATGAAATCAAGGAAATTTTATAAATCCATAGCTGTCAGTCAATAAGAAGACTCCATTTGTGTCTCAAGTAAATTGGGTAAGCTTTATTGATTGATGGCTTATTATATTAAATATTAATTCCAAGCAGTAATATGCAAATTATAGGGTAAATATTTCAGAAAAAACAACTGGACAAATAATATTTCATATTTCAAGCTCTAAGACCGATTGAAATTACTTATTAGAGGAATTGCTAATAGAGCTATATCTAGAATTTTATCTTATTCTCACAATAGCTTGTCTTGTTTAGATTTTTCAGACCTTTAATGCTGTCATATTTCCTGGTCTTGAATTATCTGTGCATGTGTATTTATATTAGTTCCTTAAAAGGATACAACCAGCATGCACACAATTGATTAGTGTCATTAGAATCTACTTTATAAAACCCATGATTACTCCATTTAAAAATAGGTATTTGATACTCAGCTCATGGAATGCCATTAAGTCATTATATGCTAATATTGTGCAAATATGTAGTTTAGACTTCTGCAGCATACACTAATTATTTTAATGTCTATTAAAAGTTCTACTGAACCTCTTAATAAATTGGATATACATATTTTAAATTGAAAAGGAAAACATTTTGACAGTCTTTGGGGAATATTCTATTCCACATTGTTATATTTTTTTATAGTACAACTATTTTATAACTATTTATGTTGAAGTGATGCCATTAAATTGTTCTATCTACATAAATAATAGAAATTAGAATTTTTGCTATCCCATCATTAAAAGGAGGTTTATACTTCCATAGACCTACTAACATGACAACATTTTTAATAGTATGATCTACAAGATAACAGCATTTGTATGTCATTGTGCAGTATTTAGGATGATATAGGCTAGCCTGCTTTCTGTCTTGAATATTTATAAATGTCACTGGAAACAACATTTGTTAGAATACAGGCTAAGGGAAACTAAAAGAACATAAAGCAACCCATTCTATAGTTTTATATAAATATATGTGAATACTTGAAAGAATGCTCCAAAAATATTTTTTTAAAACTAATTAAAGAATCTTTTATCACTAATACTGATTATCAACTATGGGTGAAATTTACATTTAGAGTTCTTATTGACAGAAATGGTGTCAAGATTATGAGGAGTCAATGGTATAAGGTCACCTGTCACCATATTATTCTCCTTCTTAAGCACTCAAATCCTACCACAGGAAATCAGAATCAATAGAGCTTGATGTACATCTGAGAAATTGTTGTTTGTATAGAAAATAGAGATAAGAAATAGAAATACAATTCATGATTAAGGGTAGCCACACCATTAAATTACAGATGTAACTCTGGTGTGCTAACTCTGAGGTACTTTCACTGAGGTAGGAATACACTTAATTTGAAATAGCAATATTTCTCTGAAATGGTACTTCTGTAGTTTTACGCATATTTTATGTATCATCACCATCAACCTAAAAGCAACTGAGTATATGGTGAATTAATATTTTAATACCTTGTCTCAGAGGAAGATAAATAGGACGCCATCTCTTTACCCAAAATTTCAATGAGTCCTGTCAACCAAATAAATTATAAAATATTAAGCAATTCCTTCTTTGCAAAACTTAGAATTAACTCTATAAGTAAGTCTCAACTCATATTTGGCCTCAATTAGGAAAAACAAAAACATGAGATAGCAGAATAATATTGATTGTTCGGGATGTATATACTTTAATTTTATATTTAGAACTGCATTTCTCAATATAAAGTAAAATATTTGATTTGAATATTAAACATTTGAATATAGAGTTGCTGCAATTGCATAAAACGTACACCCTGTCAATTCAATTCACATATGTGTGTATACACATATGCATACTCTTTAACCTAAGAATTTTAGGGGAACATCGATTTTGAAGAATTCATTGTTGTTGGAGATTAAGTAGAACGATGCAGTCATTTTTCTCCAAAAGCTGTATTAATGCTAAAATATTGAGGTGAGAGAAAAACACTCACTGTTTATTACTGATGCAGTTTAACTGATTTAGAATTAAATGAACTAAGTATCCTGGAATTTATATTCAAGGCTAAAGAAATTTTATCTTAGTATTTAAAATCATCATGTATATTATTTCACATGGGCTGTGTTTATTGCAGTTAGTCTGCTGTTTCCCATAAACTTTACCCTGGTGGTTCATCATTCTTTGAAGACCATCACTCAGAGCCTTGAACTCCCTGTTTTATTAGAAATTGAAGAGTGATGCTTTCCTAATTCCATTATATATTTCTTACTTATCCTGAAAAAAACTTCTATATAGAAGTCATCTTCTTATCTACATCCTGTGTAGGTGTTAGTCTGAATGGCAAAGTAAATGTTCTGCTCAATTATTTCATTATAGATCTTTACTATAATGAGTTGATATTTCTACAATCTCTAATGTAGCTGTCCTTTTTTTTTGAAGATTGATTTTTATTTTATTTGTAGGGCTTCTCTTTATGATGCATCTATTTTATCTTTTTGTTTTTGTTTTAAATTTGTTTTATTTTACATTATTATTTATGCATGGTTCTCCCACAACCTTATCACCTGTGAATCACCATCTTAGTCTTTTGATACCCTCCCTTCTACATCTCTTTCATCTTTCCCAATTTATTTCCTCCATTTTCCTTTCATTGATAAAATCAAATAATAAAATGCATTTTGTATATATTTGTCATTTTCAATTATAATTTACTTTAGTGTCTCAGACTCTTAATTTAGGACAGCGTTGGTCCTCTATGTTTGCTCAGATTAATTTGAACCAACACCAGTAATGTTATCTCAAACTTACCTTGTTTGTATGTTTCTGTGTGTTTTCTCATCTATAAATGTATGGTCAGTTTTTTAAAATTACAGATAGTAATATACTCATTGAATTTTAAGCTCTTATGATTAATTGAATAGGCAAATACTGTTCTGTATTCATTAGTTCAAAGTTCTCAACCCTTGTTAAATCACTGAAGTAAAATATAAAAGTATCTGGCATCTTGTACTGGAAAAGATATTTTGTAACAATAATAAAATTCCCAACTTCCACTTAAACATGTAAAGAACTTGGAAGTTATCACTCCCATACTTATAATAGGAAGAAAACTGGAATAAACCAAAATCCAGTGAATGGAATTTGAATAAAAGTCTTCATGAAATCTGGAGAAAGAAGTAGATATAGGAAATACAGATGTCTTCCTAAAGCAGAATTTGTAAGAGCCCAGTAGCTAGAAAGAACACTTAGAGTGTACCTTCAAAGACCTTTAGGAAAATAAGTATGGTAGCCTGAAAGCTAAAATCTCCCCAACATTTTTTCTAAGAGAACTTGTCCACTTTCAGGTTTTATTGCAGAAGCCTGCCAGATTCTCATGTGAAGGTTAGAGAAAAATCCCATGTTTGTGCAGAGGAAGGAAAAATAATCATTTCGAAATAAGCCCACTGCATTCACCATAGCAAAGATTTGCCAGAAAAGCATGACATCTTCAGGAGAGCCTAATTAAACCTGAAGGAAGGGAAATTACTAACTATGACATATGTTTGTACTTCCTGGCTGACCAGAAGAAATGGGAATTAAGTTTTAAAACTCTTGTGAATGTTGAAGCTGAAAAGCACACATCCACTAAAAGATTGAGATGTAATTTCCCCCATACCTTAGCAAAAAGCTCTTATCTAATAGTAATTGATTATAGTTACAAGAAGAAAAGGACTCAGAGTCTATTTTAAAAAATGAGAAAATAGGAAACAGACAAAAAAGAAAAGCGAGATTAAAGAAACTGAATTATCTGAAGCTCACAATTACAGTAAACAGTAAACACAGACTCGTAATCAGATAAATGTGAAATCTCACACTAAAGGCATACCTACTTCAGTCCCTATTACTCAGTATAATGTGTCTGATTTTCAACATAAAACTATATCATGCTAAAAGTTAGGAAAACATAAATCTGAAGAAACAAAACAAGTATTAAGACCATAATTAGATATGGCAGCTCGTTTAAAATTTTTTTACAAAAGATCGTTAAAATGCTTCAAATATGCTAAGGACTCTCATGGGAAAGTACAAGAAAGTAAGAATTTGTAGTTTATGCAAGCAGAAAGATGGCAAATTTGTAAATAATTGCAAGGTAAAGATGAAATCAAAAGCATTGCCAGAGACATATCATTGGTGAACCCATAGGTAGACTGAATACAATCAAGAAGAAAGTGAGATTGAAAATAAATCAATAGAAATTTTCAAAACTGAAATGCAAATAGACAAGTGAATGCCAGATAGAGGGATAGTGAAAGAAGGAAGGAGAAATGGGGGGTGGGGCAAAAAAAAGAGAGAGAAGAGAGAGAGGGATCTCCAAGAAGTTCGGGGCAATTACAACAGGTGAACATAGATGTAATAGGGATATCAGAAGGAAAAGCAATAGAAACAAGAAGAAAAGCAAGAAATATTTAAATTAATAATGACTGTAAGTTTATCAAAACTAATGACAAAAACTAACCCACAAATGCATGAATCTTACATTAAACTAAGCAGGATATCAACAATCTCTCTCTCTCTCTCTATATATATGTATAAATGTGTGCACAAAGTAAATTTAAAAGAAGATAGCATAAAACATCTTAGTTAAAGAGGAGCAAAGCTAACAATTACACCGAGAAACCATTAAAACAGAAGAATCATGGGTGAAATATTCAAGGTGCTGAAAAAAGAAATTCACCAACCTAAAATTTTATATTTGATGTAATCATTTATCAGAGTGAATATAAAATACTTTCTCAGATATATTAAAAACTGAGAGAATTTGTTGCCAATGAAACTATTTTTGCAAGAATATAAAATTCAGTTCAGACTAAAATAAAATGTCAGAAGGTAGATCTGTAGATCAAAGGAAAACATCAGAAGGAATGAATGAAAACAAAATATAATTTTTTCTTATTATTTTATAAACAATTCACAGCATAATATGAACAATGCCTTTTATTATTTTATTATTTTTATCATTATTATTATTGCAGCCTATGCATAATTGAAATAATGACAGCATTGTTATAAGGAATGAGATAGAGGAATTAGTAATACTCTGTCATAAGTTACATGAGCTACCAGGAAATGGTATTTCAAAGCAAACTAAATGATTTGTAAATATATATTGTAAATAAAATAATCTATATATAAAAATTTTTTAAAGATATAGTTGATGAAAGGAAAGAAAATAGAGTCATACTAAATACTCAGTTAAAATAAGAGAAAAAAGCAAGCAACACAAGATTTCAAAGAATAAAAAAGAGAATAAATGAAATGAATACAAGGCAAGTGTTATCATGGCAGATATGAGTCCAAACATATAATGATTTTCAGTGTGAAGAATCTATCTATACCAATTAGAACAATGACTGTCAGAGGGGGTAAAATCATAAACACCATATATATCGACATTTTATAAATATGTCTATCCTGCAGGAACCTCTTTTAATGGGAAAAAGTTATACCATGTTAACAGTAATAGAAAGAAAATTGAAATAGCTACGCTAATTTCAGGCAAAGCAAACATCAGGAAAAGAAAAATTCTTAGGCATGAATATAATGATGTAAGATTAACTCAAGACTTAGCATTTCTTAACATGTATGCTCTTAACAGCAGTGTCAAGCATGTGAGGCAAAAATTGATAGAACTATGGAAGAAATTTAAGAACTCACTATTGTGGATTCTTGAAGGCTTCAACACTAAGTAATTGACAGATGCAGCAGGCAGAAAATCAATAAGGCAAACTAATATTACTCAGCATCCTCAATATCTTTTGAATCCAAACATCTCAGGAACAGAATTAGCTAAATGAAAATGAAAGGGTCATTACAAGACAGTAGTAACACACACCTTGTCACAATCAATCCCTTATTTTATAGAGTTAGAAGGTGCTACCTAAGAAAGTGGGAACTGTGATGTGCATATTTAATTAATTATCTCCTGTGTTGAAGATTGAAAACTTGTCATGGAAAATGTAACTAGTTTCTTGCAAATTAGCTGTAATTTATCTTAACTTCACTGAAAACTCAATGGGAAGGAATTAAATTTGAATATCTCTTTATCCTTGAATATTCTTTTTCTGTCTTGTATTTTTTTAAAGCAAAGTTGTAATTGAAACTGAAACTGATATACCCTGAAAGAATTAGATACTTGTAGGTAAATGCTAGCTCTTGCATTCAATTTGTGAGTCTTCGCCAAATGTTTCAGTCCACTTGTGAACTATTATTTTAAGAAATGTGTTAGCATCAATACCTAACCTTGTCCCTTACTTGATCTTTGTTATATACCTATTTTTAGTCTGTTGTTGCACAGAATAATCAGTAAGTAAATTTCTTTAAGCTAAATAAAACTCATCACTGTACTTGGTTTGTAAAAGCAGACTTTATTAAAGTTGACTAAGAAATCTATAACAATAGAAGCAGGTATGCATTATTTACATTTGAACAGTGAATATATATTTAATGATATGATACGATATGAAATATGGTGTTACCACTCATAATTTATGATCATGGAGAGCCACTGTATAAATATATACAGCCACACACACATCCACACACATACAGGCTCCAGATATTTGACTTAATCTTTTTTTTTTTTATTTAAACAAATATATTGGGTAAAACATAAATCAAGGGATATAGTATCAAAGAAGATTGTTTCTAAGCTTTTTGACAAAATTTCCTGATATAGCTAGTTATTAATAGGATAATACTATTACATTCAGGACAGGGGTTTTATCCTTCCTGTATTTTTCTCACCCATCTCTCTGATTTCTGCATAGTATGAATCTATCTGGTGTTCTGAAAAATATGGGCACTCATACACTAGATGGTCTCACTATTTGAATGTCATAAATAACTGTTAGTAGGACAACAGTTGATTGAATACTTGTGAACCTACAGCATTTATGACTAGAGTGAAAAGTTATGGCTAGGTTGCAGGCAGTGTGACTAAAAAACTAGCTATTTTCATAGTTAGTTCCAAGTACTAAGGTTGAAGCAAGTATAAGGAATTTGGTTTACTAAGGTAGGTAAATTAACTATTTTGACTATATACTAATTTGTGCATTTAATTCCTCTAGGTTATATTCTATTCTAGCTCTCCTCTTAATTATTTACATAAAATATCTCACAATTTCCACAATATATTATGAAGCAAATAGCATAACTTACTTTAAGAGAAAATAAGAGAAAAAAAAGGTAGATATTTTAAAATATACATGCAGTCCATGAAAGTACTCAGGTCTCAAATTTAGGAGTGCATTCCCCAGAAGATGAATTAATATTTTTACATGGAAAGCTCTACTGCTAAGTCAGAGGATGTGAGGCAGTAACCCAATAATCCTGTGACAGGACCTTGGAATCTACAGCGTTGTGTAAGCAGCTGGATTTGGGAGAAAGTTTAAATAAAGAGATGAGTTGTTACTGGGAGGCGAACAATTAATGTTATATAGCTGCCTAGTGTGGGTTCCTAGATTGAAAGCTATGAATTTTTTTGTTGAGGAGGGATATCAGTAAATCAGGGGAAACCCACATAGACATGCAGAGGCTGTTGTGGGGTAAATGAGTTAACCAGCCTTTTTCTTCCTGTGACCAGCACTTGTGGTCTTTTTCACTCCTCATGATTGTGTATGCCCCTGCTGCAGGGGGTGTGTGCATGTGTGAGAGGGCACGTGTGAGAGGGCACATCTGGGCCTGGGAGGAAAGGATAAGAGGGCAGGGGCACCCTGGGGAAAGGAGAGCGTGTGAGAAGAGAGTGAGAGAGAGAGAGGAGAGAGAGAGGGGAGAGAGAGAACAGGGGTAGGTCATGGGCATGAAGATTCCAGGGGGCTGTCAGTCTTGCCTATTTTCCCATTCTTCCCCATCTCCCATGACCACCCTCCTATCCCCCAGCACCACCTCCCTCCCCCCACACCCTCTCCCTAGTCCTGTTCTGCTATGGCCTGCATGGTGTGTCTTTGTAAGTGCTAGAACCAATAAAGAACCTACACAGATTAGTGAGCCTGATGCCTGTGCACTACAGTTGGCCTCCTGAATAGGATGGTTGCAATAAAATTGGTGCTGAGGATTGGTTACTTTATATTGTGTAAACATGGTAAAGACAATGGCCCTGGTATGGAATTTTTTCTCATGAGTTAGTTATAATAAAATGACAATAGCCCAAACAATATTATTCAAAGAATCTGTGTGTATTTCCCAAAGATATCATTTAATACACATTTTCAAAAACCTTCACTGAAAGATCAAACTATAATCTTAGTTTCCTATGATCCAAGGCATTGCTTGAGAGTCAAAATGCACTTTCTTGATTCTATTTTAAGTTCTTACATTTTATTTAGTGCTTTGATTGCTAAATGTTTGCTATTTACATAATGTTATCTTGGTGAACTGCCAGCTTGTGATTGATAAAATTACAGATAATTTTCAGGATAGATGATAGGATTATCCAGATGTGGGCTTCATGAAGCATTAAACAATAAGATAAAAATATCAAATTAAGACATTTATATATTTTTATTTTTAATGAGTAGTCTCTTCTGTGTTTAGAATATTAGACACTAAAGCCAGAACAACCTTTAATTAAAACAGTTTACTCAGTGGCAGTGAAAAAGCAGTTTTCATTCTTTAACCTCAATTTCTTCATCCACACAACAGGGTTTGAACAGTTTCCACCTCATGTGCTGGTGAGTTACAGAAAATAGTCAGGGACACAATATCTACTCATAATCATCTTGATCATGAAAACTGATCAATTAACACATTGATGAACCAACATTTTGAAACAGCGCCATGGTAAACCTGCACATATATGTGCACTGAAATAATGATAAATTCTTTAAAAATTATTTAAATATATAAAATATTATAAAAGGTGTAAAATATAAAGGCAAAATTTAAGACAGCATAATACCATGTTAGTAAATTTTAGGAAATAAACCATTATTAATATGAAAGAAACCCTGGATGAATTTACCTGACAGGGTATTTTTTGATCTTTATTCTCAAAGATAACTACATGTTAGGTACTTTGCTTTTTCTTTTTAATTTTTCTAATAGTTTGATTATGTATTAACACATTCCTTAAAATAAAAGTTTTACACTGCCTTTTTTTAACCTCGTCTTAATTTTTCCTATGTCAGAGTTAACATATTAAAATCACATTCTCCCTGACATCTAATTCACTCACTATTACTTTTTAGAGGTGAATTCATGTGAATATATAGTCCCAGATTAAAATTTTGTGAACCTTTCCTGTAAAAGGATAGATAGAAATATTTTAGACTTTTTGGACCATATAATCTCTGTCACAGAACTTATCTCTGACAATGTAGCGTGGAAGCAGACACATAATACATAAATGAATGATCTAGGTCATGTCCAATAAAACTATTAAAAAAAACTGGCCCAAATTTAGTTGCCAGTCTTGAATCTTGTACAGTCATTCTTCACTGATGCATAAAATTCCTTTATATGACAGTATCTTTATCTTTTTGCCATGATCTGGTATGAAATGAAATGCTTGTATTTCACTGTGCATAAATTGCATTTTAAGATATTAATAGATGAATACAAAAATTAAGATAAGAATATTTTTAAAGCAAAGAACATTTCCAGTAGAAAGTTTTATTTCACTGAATATTAAAAAACTAAGAAATTTGTATCAAAGTGAAGTTCTCCAATTTATGAATTAATTCAAAGCAATTATAAAAAGAATACAAATGAGTTTATTTGCTTTTATTTTTTTATCATTTTTTTGTGAAATTAGGCAAACAATTTAATTTTTTATGAATAGCAAATGTTATGATGAGTTAAGAGATTTCTGGTGAAGATGTGGAGGAGATGCCTGGTCAGATATTAAAACATCTTAGGTGGAATCATTTTCTGAATCAATCAATTTCCGTACATTCAACAGGCAAACAGTTTTGATTTATTTCACCAAAGAGTAGTTTTACCTGTTCTAAAATTTCATATAGATGCAATGATACAGATTAAATGATGCAAATAAAATATTTCGTATTTTTGGTTAGTACTTGATTGAATGATGCTACTATAAGCATTATTGTATATGTCTTTGTAGATATGTTTATATTTCTCTTGAAGACAAATATTTACTAAAATGTCGCTATAGATTTACATTGTAGGTGTATATATTTATATTAATAATTTTATTTCTTGTTTTCCAACATTAAGTGCATTAATTTTTTGCTTTTGTTTCTTATTACCCAAACTAACTTCTCTTCTAATGTGAATAGATTTTATGAGAGTAGCTATGCATTGATTTTGATTCTGAAGTTCTTGCTTTCAGTACTTTGCTTTAAAGATCTGTATATGGCAGAACTATTTTGTTTTAAACAGTTAACAATGGTTAATTAAAGACACATCAACCTGGAATGATCTCCACCTGAGGTAGTACATGAACACTTCAATAGTCAGCTGAGATTAGTGGAAATGATGATTATTGATTTAACAAAAGCTTAGTAACTATTGTTGGCATTATTTCTTCAAAATTAGAAATGTTCAACACATCATGGTAGATGTTTGTATGTTGGTCCTTAAACAGAATAGGAATGCTACTTTGCTCCCTTTTTAAGAACTTACATTATAAATGGATACTGAGACTGTCAGCAAAGATGAAAATAGATCATCAAAACTTTCCTCTTCCATAAAAGTAATGAGATAAAAAAATCAAAATTAACTTTTTCAGAAGTTTAAAAGTCAAATAAAGAATTCCAGCAACCTGATAGTATGTATTAAAAATAAGTGACTGGGTGTTGGTTAGAAACTGGGTGTTGGTTATATCCTTTAAGTTGCACTAGTCCCATTACTACTCTAGCTCCACAGTACCTCGAAAAGTGGCAGCCTTTGTTTGTAGTGAAACTCAGCACTCTGAAAGTTAAAGGAAGGAGACTATTGTTGGGGCCCTGTCAGAACTTCTCCCAGAGAATTATTTGTCTCTATCTGCTGATTTCTTGGGATATCCCACTTACAAAGATATGCATACCTAGAATATTTGACCCAATTGAAGTCCTAACATACCAATCATTTGTTTGAAGTATGATTCCTGTTTCTATTCCATGATTTCTCTTTTTATGCCTGATGCATGAAATCTCATGATTGAGGTTAGTTAGAATTAGATTTTGATTTAATTGTGACTTGGAGTATGTTGCCTTTTAAAGATTGTTAGTATTTTTTCTAAATATTATGATTTACACATGAAACTTAACAAGTTATAATAGTAATGATATTTTGTCCAAGTGAAGTGTGTTCTTATTTCCATTGAAGTTGCTTTATGTTTTTCAGCTAAAATTTAATTGTCTTATGCATTTCTTCTATATACATTGGGCAGTTTTTCACATAGTAACATATTGTTTGTTTCGGCTCTCAAATATGATGATAAAATTTAGGAGGAATATAGTTTAATAAATGTATCCAATTTTTACCCATCATCAACTTTGTAAATCATCAGTAGGTCAAGAAATAATGCAATAAAAAAAGAAACCAGTTATAACAGAAATGCAAATTGAAATCACACTGAGATACCACATTATCCTTGTGAGAATGACCCATATTAAAAAACAAAGCAAAATAAAAATAAACAAAACCCCTGAATTAGTAAAAATTGACAAGGTCACAATGAAATAGGAACCCTCATCCTCTGTTCATCAGACTGTAAGCTGGTATAGACCCTTTGGAAAATAGTATGGAGATAGCTCAAGAAAAAAAAAAAACCATGAAAATCTTAACATGAAAATACCTACCTATATGTATAGCAACGTTGTTTACAATTTCTGAAACATAGAATGGACCCAAGTGGTCTTTAACAGATGACTGTATAAAGAAGCTGTGAAGAGATATTCAATGGATTAATACACAGCTGCGAGGAAAGATGATGTTGTGGTATTTGGCACAAAATGAATGGATTAGGTGATTATGTTGAGTGAAATCAGTCAAAAAGTGTAATGTAGATTTTGGATGTGGCATATAAATACCAAAAAAACAATTACTTGCAAACAATAAAAGAATAAAAATCTGAATTTCACAAAAAAAGAAGATAATGGTTACTAGAGGGAATTAGATAGAAGGTGGAGGAGTTGGAGGAGAAGACAGATATGGTTAGGGTACTAGTGGTCTGGTGGAAGCTAAAAAAATAGAAAAGAAAAGAATAATTGGGAAACTATAAAAAGTAAATATTAAGTTGAGAAAATGTAAAAAATAATCAGCTATAAATTATTAGGCTTTTTGTTGCATCTGTTGCAAAGCATATAACTAGCTATTACAAGACACAATTAATGTATAAAATTTAAAAATCTATTACTTTTATATAGAGCTAACATTGCTACATAACTCTGTATATGATTCAGTCTGATAGGTTCACATTTCTTTAGATGTATGCTATCACATCACACCACAAATGCACCTAGAGTCTTCCACCATAGTCCATTAGTTCCCCTCAACATTTTGCTTCCCAATATCCACCCTCCACTTCTAGTAGCCTCACTTTGATTTCATTTTTTAATGCTCTCAAGAAGTGTTGTTATAAACCTCTTTCTACAGACATCCTGGAAACATTTTGTCTGTATATTCTTGCATTATGATGTATATTATAAAAGAATATGTAGGTTAAAGGATAAGTTAATTAAAAATTTTTGATAGAGCTAAACAAAGATAAACTTTCCTTTTAGATTTAAGCTGAATCATATTATTTGAAGCCACTTCATACAAACTTCGTCAATTTTTTTCTTTGAGAATTTTCTCTAAATGAGAACTGTTCAAATGAATAGGCATGCTGTTTATTTTTTCCAATGTATCTCATCTGTGCCATAAAGCACTTCACTTTTCTCTTTGTGAATATGCTTTTTTATTGTTGTTGTTGTTTAATATAATATCCTTATAGCTTGATGATAATTTACTGCTTTGGTAACTGTCACTTACCTCTCCAGCAGAACTATGATGTAAAAAAACCTTGGAGTGTGTTATTTCATATCCATATGCAGCTTAATGATAAACATGATGATTATATTAGAAAAGAAACCAAGAGCCCTAATCAGGTTTGTTACTATAGACATGCAAATATTTCATCTAAATTCCTAGGCAATTAAACTATTTTCATAGCAGCCAAAGTTGTAATCTTATTTTATGACTTTCAATTAATTTTTTTCTTTCATGTTATATCCTATACCCCTGGCATACACTGATAATCATAGTTTGCAAATACTGGCCTTTTCAGAAAGCACTTCTAATGGATTCTTTCTCTAAAATAGTCAAAAACAATCAAGAAAACTCCTATTTTATAATGATAATTTACAATCACATATTATTTTGTTTACCTTTGTTTTCTACTATCACTATACTAAACACTCAATTTAAATAATAATCTCTTTCCTATCTTTTTTGATTCTGTGGTTTGAATGAGCTCAGATGGTTGATATTTCTTCTCCAAGTTATATAAAAAATCAACTATGTTAGAAGATGAAAAATGTGTTCTCATGTGAGTTGTGGTTGTCATTGGTTGATTAAGAAATCTGTCAATAGTGGCACCTCATTTCCCCTTTTGGCATGTCATTGGGACTTGGGCTTCTTGTGGTAGCCTATTTAGTTCCAAAAAGCAGAAAATGGAAGCATTTAGTCCCATTAAAGTTATAGCTCTAAAATGTCCCCAATTTTTTTCCACCATACTGTACTTGCTGGAGGCCAGTCCAGAGAAAAGAGAAAGAAGGACTTTACATCACTTGGTGTTAGGAACTATATACATGTGCAGGACGGGGGTTATTTTGGAGCTGTTCATGGAACATCGGTATTTTAGCTTACATTTTTGAGCTTTGGGCCTAAAGAAACAGTTGGTAAGGAGAGGAAAGCACAAACAATACATTGTAAGCTCTTTATGGGTTTCTGAATCCGTAGAGTATATGGTGAAACAAAATCATCTGAATAGAAAAGTAAAATAAAAATAAGCTATAAGAAAATAGTTCTATAGAGTACTTATTTCCAGAGTTATCCATTTCAGAACATTGAGAAAAACATGTTGACATCTTCTTCTATTGCTTTAAGCAGTTTGAATTGTTGTGACAAAAAGTTCCAGAGATCAGGTGACTTAACAGATATTGCTTTGTCACAGTTATATAATCCAAAATAGGCATCAATAATAGTCAGTGAATGCTTAAGCCTGCTTCCTGATTTCTAGGTGTCCATCTTCTTGCAGTGTTTCCACAGAGGGGAAAGGGCAAGAGAATTTTCTGGAACTCATTCATGAGGGTTCAACCCTAAGCACCTTCTGAAGGGCTCATCTACAAACACCACTAGAGCAGGGGTTATGTTTCAACATGTCATTATAAGGAATGACAAACTTTCACTCTATATTATTTATCATTATTTATAGCTTTATGTGATACAAGCATTTTTATGAATTTTGATTTGTTAAAATTTTATGATTGCAAACTTTTTTTGTTCCTATACAATGATGTAAATATTCTTGCTTTATAATATTATTAAAATTAAGCATATAATCTGGGAAATTTCTAGGTAATAATTTTAAACCTATTAAGAAAGCACTAGATCCAGGTTAACCAAAATTATGATTTTAGTTAATGACATAATAAAAAGTCAATAAAGGAATAAATTATTCACTAGTGAGTGCTTTTAAGACAGAGATGTGATAAAGTCTGCTAGACAACATTTAACATTTTGTTTCACCTTCAATTTCAAATAGGAAAAAAAAGTCTCTTTCAACCATACAGATAGGAGGGTAATATTTGCTTTGAATGTGGAGAAAGGGGAGACTTTATTTAAAAGTAACTGAGCCATTATAGCCAACTCCCCCCAACTCCACAGAGGCATCAAATAAATTGGATCTATGTGATCTCAAAGACGAGGATGCAGCAGGAAGTACCTACAACCAGCGGCCACAGTACCTTTGCATTTAGTTCCCTGTGGCTCTGCTGGGTTTCACCTGAGCAGGACTGACCCAACCTCTGCTGACAAGGAAGCTGGAAGGAAACCCCAGTACATGCCCATCCCCGCAATAGTTATCCCCTGCCACTGCAGCCATTGTGACTAGTTCCCTGCCACTCCACCAAACATCAGGGAAGCATACTTCACTTGGGTTCAGAAAAGGGGGGAGCACCAGCATCCTCAGGTAAAACCACTTAAGCATACCACTCAGAGTCAGGGGAGTAGACCTTTATAAGAGTCTAGATCAGCATGGAATGGGGAGCAGAATTACCACAGTTAGGCAGCAAAAACTAGCAATAGGGAAAAGGGGAAAAAAGCATACAATGCACAGGTCCTCACGGAAACAAGATATCATAAAGAAATTAAAGAGATAGTCTTTTTGTCAGATGTAAAAATTAAAATTGCCATGACAAAGAATGTTTAAGAATTAGAAGACTATAAAGAAAGCAGATATAAAAGGTCTCCTAAATTTTCACTCATCATTTCTTGATTAAATATTGGAAAGACAAATCTAAGGAATTAAACTTGACCTGATCACTTGATTAGTTCAAATTTATGAATATAGGAAAAACATTACTTATAAGGAACTGTTTGTTTTCAATTAACCCAAACCATTATAAAATCAACCAAAAGCAACACAGGAAATTCTGGTAGATATGGAATCACTTTTGACCTCAATACATTAAAGGTTAAAATATGACCTTTTCTCTTCTTGTTAATAGCTTTAAAACAAATTTATATCTTTAACAAAGAAAAGCCTAATAATTCTAGTCCTCCAAAACTATATTATTTGGCACTGTATATTTATGCACTTCTCTTAAAAAAAAATCTTGTGAATAAACTTTAATACAGAGAGAGTTTTGCTGAATTTTTAATATTTTTCATAATAGCTATTTCAACTCAGTAATTATAAAGGCACATAGAATTCCCTTTCCTCAGATTTTCTAAGACTCACTAATGTACTGGTTTTCCAAAGTTTTGACTTTTAGTAGGGTCATTTTTATCCCTTGTTTAGAACACACTGACAGTGTATAATACAGACTACTCTCTTTCCCTTGGAGAACAAACTAATTTTATTGCACACATAGTTTATCATTCTTAGATCTCTAATGTAGTCACTATCACCTATGTTATTTCTTTTTAAGAAAAATAATTTGTTTCATAGAAAACCTGGGGGATAGATGATAGAGAAGAGTTTCACAAACAGATTATTTTCAGGTTAACAAAGCTCATGATAATCATACCATGATCTCATTCTTTAATTCTTTCTTCAAATGACTAAAATGAATTTTTTATTAATATAACCCCAAGATATAATCACTTTTCAACAAATGAATATAATCAACATAGGAATCATTATACCTTTAAGATTATGTTAAGGCCCCATTATTTTATTGATATATCTAAAAATTGTCCAGACACCCAGTGTTTATTATTATTACTCTTTAATATAACTGAAAATTGTAATTATCCCAAAGAGCTTATCAATTAACTTTAAGTTGACATAATTCATAATTAGTCATATAAAAACATTTGTCATAAATGTGATTCAATTAATTATTCCTTTATTTGTGGCACCACTAGTATTCTTTCCATTAGGTATTACTGTTCATAGGATCCCCAACACAAAATCATCCATATTCCACCATCATAGTCCATTGTGCTTCCTTCCCACTTTGTTCCTACTCCTCTCCCATCTCCTCTCTACTTTGGGTGATATACAATTCAACAGCCAGTTATTTCAAGAGTTAGCTTCTAAGATTGTCTATCTCTGGTTCATAGTTTGGATTCTCAATATACCACACATTAGCAATACCATCTGCTATTATATTTTTCCTTTAACTTATTTTACTTAATTGAAAATAAGTTTAATCTTGAACATTATGTAGCAACGCTACAATCTTTAATCCGTAAGTGGATAGAAAGAATTTAGCATAGATTACCTAGTTTCTTCAAGAGAAAAAAAAGTCCAAAATTTTATGAAAATAAACTATAAGATTATACTTCTTGATAAATTGTATAAGCAGCTACCTTTTCTTTCTGTAGCCATAAATATTTATATGAGATTGAGTTTTCCCAAGTCTTAGTCTAGCTGTAAGAACCTGAATAATTAAAATGTTCTCATATAGAAATTTCTATAAGTTAGATAATTGTAATCTAAAAATTCTAGTGTGCCAAGTATTTGAGTTTGGAAGTAGCCACTTTACTCTAAGAACAAGTGAAAAATCTGAGCAGACTGAAAAATCTTTTATACATAAAAAATGGAGATTGTGATAAAGCTCTACTACCCCCCAAATTTGGAAAGACAAAATTGAATTCAAAGATATTACATGCCAATAGACCATAAGAAAAACTGTAAATCTTGCAGAAAAATAACAGGAGAATTTGAGTATGCCAGTTTTTTTTAGATACTGCATCAAAAGTATGAATTATGAAAGATGAGGATGAACATTGTTAGAATTGAAAGTTTATGCTCCACAAAATGAAGTGTAAAGGAAAGAGAAAGCAATTCACAAGGTAAGAGAAAATATTTGCAAGAGACATACCTGATAAAAACTGGTATGCAATTCCCAGCTTTAGCTTCCCAAGTACCTGGGATTACAGGTGCATGCCACCACGCCCAACTATATTTTTATGGAACTAGGTCTCACTACATGCCCCCAGTGGGACTCGAACCATGATCCCTGGTCCCAGCCATGGCTTCCTAGGCTGACACTTACGGGCATGCGTCACCATGCCTGGCCTCTGTTTTGTTTTTGAAAAATGAGGAACTAGATGATTGTTTGCAACTATGGATATATTTAGTAGATTGTTTCCTACCCAGCTATATAGTTACTTCTGGTAAATTTGTAAGAATTGGATGGATGGGTGCATGGATGGATGGATGGATGGATGGATGGATGGATGGATGGATGGATGGATGGA